>VXBW01000858.1:587783-639794 GCA_013400375.1 Thinocorus orbignyianus
CATGACTGCTTATTAAAAAGGCATTTTCCTACCTGATAAAAAAAATTATTTCAGAACAAAGGAAGGATTGCGATGCTGGGGGGGTGGGGGAGGGAAATCACAGATACACAACCTGTGAGATCGCTGGTCTTAAAATGAATCTTTTAAGAAAATGTAAACAAGCTTACAAAGGGAACTTTGAAAAACGAAAAAAGAAGGTGAACAGTAAGGAACTCAATTTGTGGGACATTTTGACATGTATAACTGCACACAAGAGACGGGGGAAACGTACTGGTTATTACAGCAAAATATTACAGAGTATAAACTATGTCTCTGGAAAGAATCACACACTACCATTAAGTTCTGGCTTTCAGCCAACATATTAAACTTGATGAATGGACTTTTATGAATTCACACAACTGTTTTCAATGATGCTTTATTTACTATATACTGGTGAGAAATTATGCCTGATACTTACATTCTTCTACTGTCACAAAGTTAGAAAAAGCCACAAGTAAAAACTTACAACCATCAGATTTTTTCCACCTTTTAGTTTCAAGGTACATGCAAGATTGCTAGACATGGAACCACAGTATCCCTTCAAAACAGGCTGTTGTTTTTTTTTATTAAAAAAAAAAAAAAAAAAAAAAAAAAAAGATTGCATACCTTTAGTAGAATTAATCTGAATTAGTTGTAAATCTAAAAAATAACACAGGCATTTCCACCTACCCAAGTACAACAGCTTCCTGAGACACAGTACATACTAGTACTGTTGCTGTCCCTAAATAAGGGTTCTTCACCTGCTGTGGGAGAGCCCATCAACACACCCAGTCCAGATACTTGTTTTTATTTCAATTTTGCAGATTTGGCTGCCGGGCACTTAACAGCAGACAGCACCCCACATTTCCCACCGCCCAACTTACAATGATAAAATACAGCCCGTTAGTTAATAACGATTCACGCACCGCTCCTAACTATCCACATGTATCTAAGCTCATGTTTAAAACATTTAGGGAAGTCACCTGATTAGCATGCTCATTATTTACAAAGGGGCGTGTATTTTAGCATAATAATTACACAAGGTTAGTTTGGGATACGGTCCTGGCTCTAGTCCAGAAGTTACATTCTTTGCTATTTTCTAAGTGAGCAACTGCAAAAGAACAGGTAAGAGTCATCGTTTCCTTTCACATCCTGTTCAAGGGAAGGCACATTCCTTGATGTCTCAACCATGTCCCAACTGAAATTTCTTGATAAACTTTTAACTTTGTTCTTTAGACATCTAATTCCCCCTTTGAGACTTATGGTTCTGTTTTCTTACAGTCCCGTAAGTCTCACTCTTCAGCTTTTTTGTAGTTTTCCAGTAATATTCCTTTTCATTTTCCTTTTAATGTCTCTAAATGAATCATCATCTATTAGTATTTGCCGTGCAATTTTATCCACGATTATCTGCTTTCCCAAATTCAAACAAAACAATAAACATTGGCTCATACAACAGTTTAAGATTATTGCTATCAGAACAACTACTAGGGATAATTTTTTCAACCAGTTTAAGTTAGGCAACCAGGATGTTAACCAACAGAAATCTATTCTTTCCCTTTCATTGAATTTGGAGGCCAAATCCTTTAATCTTTGTATCCACTCTTCCACCAGATGAGAATTATCTGAATCCTCTAACATGAGGAGATGGACATTCCCTGATTGATTCTTTCCCTCTTTCTCTTCCCTACAGGGACATTTGTTTTTCTGCTGCCCTTCCTGTCTACAAACAGCACGCTGATTTAAACCCAAATGAGGGCCTCTTCATACCGTGGATCCGTCTTGCCTCAGGACTGCCTCTGCCTCTCTCCCTGCACCCTCCTCTTCTCCTTCCTCCTGTCCCACCTCTCCTATCCGCAACTGCCGCAGCCCAAAGAGAGCCCCACAACCCCATCCTTCCTCGTTCCCTCTTTTCCCTCCCCACTTCTCCGTCATCACAAATCTTACAAGCAATTTCAATCAACTCAGAAACAGGCATTCCCCCTGCTCCATCCACCCTCCCCAACTCCCTTTCTAAATCCTGCAACAACTGGCCCACAAACAACATGCCAAACATTCCCCGACCTCCCTCTTCCCCTGGATCTGAGGCAGTCCACCTCTTAGCATCTCACATCAACTCTCATAAAAAGCTGACGGGCTTTCTTTGGACTCGTGTCTAACTTCATATAGTTCAGACAGTTCAGATTCTTTGGGTTTCCATACAGCGCTAGCTGCTAAGGTTGCTTCAGTTCAGCCCCTCCCAACTCAGCATCCAGATCCCATTCCGGCTTCTTGCCCAAAGGCAGGACCTGACAAGGATCCTCCTGCCTGCTCCTCTTTTGCCTCATCCAATTTCCTCCACAGTCAAAAAGGCACTCGATAAAGCCTGCACACCTCCCCAGTTAAGGTTGTAAGTCAACACTGTACTTTCTAAAAGCTGATACACATTTCTTCAGGGTTTTTTTTTTTTGGTATGATCCAACAGACAGTTTGCAATTTAACAGGTCAGAGGTAGTAAGAGAGACACGTACCAAAACTGGCACATCATTCACCTCCACTGCTTGTCTCAAGGGCACCTCTATTGCTGCTTGGGAGCGTCCCAAAGTTCTACTTGAAATGGGGCTGAAGTTCTCCTTTCCCTTCGTGCCCTTTTTCTTGATCCCCTCCTGAACTTCCCCATTCCCTTCCTGTCTCTGCCTCAGGGCTATAGGGAGGTGGGGAAGAAGGAACCAGCAACTGAACATCCACCAGTTCAGCCCCTCACAACATACAGACACTCATTTCTTCTCCTTCTACTCAACACATGGCATTAACATATCTCCCAATCCATACTTTTTCTGAGTTTTGGGATCTCTATACAAAGCCATAAAAGCATCAATGTAAGGTACTTCATCCTGCTTTTCCTGTTGGTAACAAAACAACACCAGTTGCAATATAGGATTAAACTGTGAGGTCCCATTTTTCAGCCACTGCTCATCATCATCCAAGTTATAATTTGGCCACCAGTGACTACAATATCTGCATTTTCTCATGAACCATCGGATCTCCTCTGAACTTGTTCCATTTTTTTTTTAAATACAACCCAAAGGGTTAAGGGGAGGAATCATGGATTAGCTTGATCCCATACTCCACTTACAGCTAAACCAAGGTTTCCTCTGAATATACTTGGCCAGTGACTTCAGTTTGTCAGCAAAAATTATCTCCTGTTACAAAGTATCTGCATACAACTTTGTAATCTTCCATGGAAGTAATTAAATTTAATACTCACCAATCCAGGAATTCGGCCCTTTTCACCCTGGACACAAATATCTCTTAAGTGTTGCACCTTCAAGTCACTCACTGCCCTGACATCAGAGGAGTCCTGTCCCATCCAATTCTACGCTGCTAGGGAAGGCAGGATGATCTGGGCAAGGCCTTATGCCTGTCCCATCCAGGGTGCCAAAATGCTGTCCCTAAATAAGGGCTCTTCACCCCAATGTGGGAGAGCCCATCAACACACCCAGTCGAGGTATTTGTTGTTATTTTGGTTCTGCAGAATTGGGTGCTGGGCACTTAACAAGAGCCAGCACATCACACCTTTACACTGCCCAATATTTACAATAAAATACAGCCGATTGGTTAATAGTGATTCGCTCACCACCCCTAACTATCCATATGTATCTAAGCTCACATCTAGAACATTTTGAGAGGTTACTTGATTAGCATGCTCATTATTTACAAAGGGGTGCATATTTTAGTATTATAATTATGCAAGGTTAGTTTGGGATACACTCCTGGCTCAACTTTAGTCCAGAGGTAACATTTTTTCGCTATCTTTTATCTAAGTGAGCAACTGCAAAAGAACAGGTAAGAGTCACTGTTTCCTTTCACATCCTATTCAAGGGAAGGTACGTTCTTTGATGTCTCAACCATGTCCCAGCCATAACTTCTTGATAAACCTTGAAGTTTGGTCTTCAGACGTCACTGTGGCACTCACTGAGGAAGGCAGCAATGCTGCACAGCTCTGGCTGTTTTTCTTGATAAAAGCCTACAGCGTGATTCCAACTGAACTGTTACCAGCAACCTTCAGCTGTTTTCCTCTCAAAACCAAGCAAACTTCAAAAATGATGTAGTTTTTTGTCAAATCCTTACACTGAAGAAACCTTACAGGATTGCATATTACAAGATTCAAACGTTATTTGTTTCCATGTCTCAGAGGCAAGATTAACAACATAAATACATGTATATACATTATTTCAATTAACTGGTTTAGGTTATGAATTCTACTAGTAGAGTTTGTGCTTTTTTTTAAACTACAAACACCAGTTCTTATCTCTGTTTCAATCCAGAACATTTCAATATTCTCTTAGAGTATTTTTATACTTCTCTTCATTGTAGTAAAGCTACTGCTCAGGTTTTGCAAAGAAGCTGCTCTGCTTACTCTCACTCTGTAATTCACCACAAGGCTGCTTCCAATTGTGCAATAGTAAGTATATATTAATTTATATATTAATATATAATTAATATTTATATTAAGTTATAACTGCAAGAATATGAAACATGCCCAAATTGCTTTAAGAAATTCTAGAGGTATCTAAGTATCTTGAAAGTAGTTGCTAAAATCTGTTGAGTAACCATCGCATCACAAAAGAAAACACATCAAAGGAATGAAACAATGTTTGCTAAGTACGTTGATATAACAGATCAAAAAATTTAGCATGGTTTAAACAATATCTAAGATCTTGAGTTTTTCAGAAGTGGTGGTTCATCCTAAACTTAATCCCTGTTTATACTTTAAAAAAAATGTAAAGGTGTCCCACAACAAATTGGAACTATGAAAGTTCTAGTGCCATCATGCAACTCTCAAAGGAAAAAGTCACATCATTAAATTGTTCAAGTAAGCTGGAGGTAAATAAAAAGTTCTAAAACAGTTGTCTTAAATGGCAATGTCAAATGACAAGAATAAGGATTTGTGAAGCTTTATAACGTATCTGATGACTTCATCTGACAGGAAGGCAGAGGAGGTGGGGGGCTACACTATTTAAAGGTGAAATAGGAGCTTCATGTTTCACCCACAGTCGAAACAAGCTGTAGCAAGCATTTATTAAAAATGCACAATCATCCTGTCAATACATATTAAGGCCACAGGACTGAAACGTTCTAAAACGCAGAACTTTTAAAGCTGTAGTATTCTTCATTTCAACTGACTCTATTTAAACCATCGACACAATACTCGACCAAAATGTATGAACTAATACAATTAAGCGACTGCTAAGTATTTATTTTGAAAAGGCAGCAAAACGTTCCTGAAAAGATTTTAGCAGAAGGATTTAAGCCCATCTAGAGGTATATAATATGCTGCTTTCATTAATGGCATGTTCAATAAATCAGTAAAGCAATAAGAAGCAGAGCAGCACAGAAGGAAGATACACCCTAATTCATGGAGTGCCCGAGTGCAATGAGAATAAATGACTGATGTTTGATTGATGCTTAAAAACACTTCCTCTATAGCAAGAGAGAAAGTGCAAGTATATTCTTCTAATTAAAGAAGGAGACTTGCAAGTTAACTAGATTTAACTCCTGTATATAAATAACCTCTAAAATATTTAGAGTATTTTTATATTTGTTTGCATCACTCCAAAATGATACTGTACTGTAACAGTATGACTACAAAATTCCCCAAGTTGGGAACTTCTTGCATTCATAAATGGACATTCACTTAAGTTTTCAGGGAAAACAGTTGCTTCATTTCAAAAGTTACATATGTTTTAAGCAAAAGAAAAAAACCAAAGAGGAGAAAAATGAGACAATACTCAGCTGTACGCAATTACATTAGGTCTCAAACATTTGAGAATCTTTGAGCGTGCCTATTCCCCTGTTCCTTTCAAGTTTTAGGCTATGAAATATTTTCTGATAACAGGCCTCATTTCTGTGTCAGCTCCACACCAGTAAGGTTTTAATACTCAGCGTGTGATGAGAGATGAAACCAAGTGTGAACAACTTTCGGGTCCCATGAGTAGGCTGACTGTTGAAGCTGTCAGGTTCAATTGCATCATTCTACATTATTCAATGCCCCAAACTGCTCCCTAATTGTTAGGGGCTTAACATATTCAAAACCATTGTTTAGGCTAATGCTGAAATGCCTACAGTTGAGTTTCCAGAAAGAAAGGGGAGGGATTTAATTGTAGTTAAACCATTACTGAACTCTCCTCCTTTCATGATAGGACAACAAGGATGGCCGGAACAACCAATTCCGAGACAGCTTCCTAATAAGTTTATATCCAATCAACATCCCTTTTCCTCTCTGCTTTAAAAACAGTCATTGCTATATTGCAGCTTCGCGTTAGATTATGATGATGCAATTAGTGACAGATCACCTCATTACCTACTCCAGCCAGTATCTGTGGACTATAATTTCAAAGGTTATCTTAATTTCTTCTTTAAAACAAAAACATCTTGTTGTTCCTGCACTGCCTACACCCCTTGAGGTCTGAATACAAGATTACTGTGGTTGGGGTCACACCATTTCCCAACCATACCGGATTCTTCATTACAGCACGATGCTGGGATAGAAAGCACAAACCTCCCCCTTGTTCCCATTAACACAAAGTAAAGAAACCAAGAGCTCTGGATTGCACCAGCAACTACTCATGGCCAACTAGTACTGAAAACAGTACAAACAAACAAAAAAATGTATTGGATATGAAGTTTAAAGCAAAATATTCTGCAAGCTCCACTTCTGAGGTGTTACTAATGCCTTCCACACAATTGTTTAGGTTTGTTCCTTCAATTTCAGGACGGAAATTCAAGCACTAAACCAAATATTAGTATCACCTTACTCCATCAAGAAGTCATCTTATGCTGATGTATTCTGGTCAATGGCAAGCAACATTTATCTGAACAAAGTACTATTGAAAATCACATCAAAATCCAAATCCCCATTGCAGTTACAAGAGCTTAGATATTCAAATACATTAATTCTACATATATAATGATAATAAAAAGTTGATAATATAGATATATATAAACCAATTGCTTTTCTTAAGAAGCAAAAAGAGCTGCCTGTTCAAGCGATAGCAGCAAAAGCAACCTGGCCTTATGGTTTCCTGGTTTAGCCTGGAAAATGAAAAAAAAAAAAGTGATTTTTCATCCTTAGCATTTTCAAGGCCAGTTACACTACAGGGTGCACATAAATGATGGCTTTTCCTGGGTATTCTATGGAATGGAAAGAAGGTGCTATTGCTTCCTTTTATTCTTCCTGTACTTCCAGTACCATCTCTCTAACTTCACTCAGGAAATGTTGGGGAACCACTGCTACACATGGTAACTTGCTTTCTCTAAATTCTGTTAGCACTTATCTGGGATGCTCAAGAGGAAGTTCTGCCCCATCAACAGCTTTTCACACATCCCTTACTACAACTCAGCCCTTGAATATCTTCACAACAAATATGGAATTCACTTACAAATCTTAGCTATACCTTGTTTCCCATGAAAAAACTCTCCAGTTTCCTGTCTGTTTTCCTGTATGCCAAGCAATACAGGTGGAATTGAGGACAACACAGAAGATTCTTAACAAAATACTCTTTCAACATTTCTTCTTAAAATCACCACATGACTTTTCAAAACAACTAGCACAACACAAAATAATATTAAAATGCAGCATGACAAACACCATTTATGCATTTTAACTAAACTGCTACCTTCATTTACACCTTTTAAATTTGCCTTTTGGCTTTCATAGTTAGAAGTTGAATATAAGGCATATTCATGTCCACTATATAGACTTCTTGATTACAATAGCCTATAGCACTACTGATGGCTGAAAGCAGACAGTGTGCTTTTTACAGCTAACCTCAGCTCCCTGGCTAACACACACACATCACCAATGTGAATCAACCCCAAACATGCACTGTGGTCATTTACTCATTCATTCTATGAAAGCAGCACTGGGACAGAAAAGATAATCCAATGCTTGCTGCTACCATGACCATCTAAGCACTCTGAAGTCCTTAAAGTTTGTCTCTTTATTATTTTTTTTTAAAACAGATAATCACGGTGCTATTTTAAAATAAAGACTTTCAGTAACTGCTGAAATAAAAGAACTAACTGAAAAGCTTAATTTGGAGGCTGGAAAAGTTAAAATGAAAGCAGAAAAAGGGCTTGTGATATCCTAAAAGATAAAAAGCAACTTTTCAATCAAAAAAGTATTAACTACAAATGTACAAATTATTATAATTAAAATCTGTCAGGAAAAATGTACACATGACATGTAAAATCACCTTATTGATACATAATTCACATCATCAGTACTTTTTATGTTGCAAGCAAAAATAAATCCCCTGAACTTCTAGCTGTAATGAAGACTCTTGCTTACGAACAAGCAAATAATCAAATACTGTCTTTGAGAATCAATTGTTTTGATTAAATGTACAAATAAATCCTTCAATTAAATGAAATCATCTAACCTTCGAGCAGCAGCACTCAAATATTTTCCAAGAAGGGTATGAATGAATGCAACTGGGAAACACAGTGGGATTTGAAAGGCAAAATTTAAAATTAATGGCACACCTACAGAAACTAATTTATACCTCTGCCCAGTGTACAACAAGGGCACATCAAGTCATTAGAAACCACATGGGTAGAAGGTCTATCTTCCAATAATGTGCAAAAATAACCTCAACTGTACTACCAGTTCACTCATCTCTTCCATGCTACACAATTAAAATTCTATTACAAACTAGACACGAAACAAGACTTATACAAAAACTTACTAGAATGCTACCGCATGAAGAAGTCTTCTTTCTTTGGTTGGTTTTGTTTTTTGAAAAGGAGGCTTCACACAGAGAAGAATTTTCTGCCTCCCCCAACACCCCCCACCCCCAAACCTAACGGAAAACAGAGCTGTGATTCCAACACAAATCTCTTTCACCTCAACTTGGTTGCTCCATCCTTTCCCTCTATCTCTGTCTTCATAGCACTTAACCTACATGTGCTCTACACAGACAATGGGAGCAGTACCTTACCCAAATATCTGTTTTCCGTAAGAATACTAACCTATACATCAGGAATCACAATTTCACTCTCATATTGACTAGCAGAAAGAGTGACTTGATTAGGAAACAAACCCAGTATACCCAGATAGTCATTATTTTCTTCACGTGAGTATTGCAAAGAAAGCCAGAGACTCATAAATTGGCAAATAATGGATGTGAGAGAAAAGTAATTACTTTCAAGATCATCAATAATTTCAAAAACAGTAATGATAAGTAATCAACCACTTATTCACAAACACTGATATTTTAACTTCCTAAATAAGCCTCAATAGTCTTTGCTATTTAAGTGATCTACAGCAGCACAGTTACTGCTGTGCAAAAACGCTTGCAAGATTCTCACCGTTTTCTGTAAGGCCTGCAAGGACACTGCCTCAGCAATGAACTCCAAAGCTTGTAACAAAGCATATACCATGGAAACTTGAAATGTTTTTCAAGTCAAACCTAAACATCCAGTTTCACCTAAATACTTGTATTTATTCTTTCCATTGCATACAGCCTAGAAAATTTCACATTTTTCACATTCAACACCATTACCATTGTCTCAGGCAGCTAAATTGAAGGAGTGCTACACTCAATTCAAAGAAGAGGTCAATGTGCCTCAGTTGCCTGGAGACTGATGGTTGCTACAGCAGCACCAGATAAGCCAAGCTAAATAAGCTTCAGCTTGGAGGCAGAAAACATTTATTGCTGGACTGAAACACTGCTGCAGTTGTCTCAGCATGCAGCACTGCGCAAAATCATGCAACTGCCTTTCAGAATCCCTGCATATTGCTCAAGTCCACATGAAGACAATCTTACTGAAGCAAGAGAAAAATACAAAAAGTAAAGGTTTTAATTGGTCTAAGTACTAGATTACTTGCAACTATGATTCCTTTGTTCTTCTAGTTGAGTCACATGTTAAGAGGAATTTTCCCTCTGGCTGTAAATTCTTCCTCCTTGCTACTCTCCTCCACCCCCACCCCAAAAGTCCTCAGTTAGATTGAATGAAAAGAAAATTAGATTTTTACCCGTTTTGCCTAGAAGTCACAAGAAATTAAAACAGCTTTTAAGTGACAAACAAGAAAATGTAGATACAAAAACCTCTCATGGCATGGTTCTTTCACATTTTTTACTTTGCCAGACTCTTAAATTTAAGTGGCTGTGCCACAAATACAGCTCAGTGGTTTTGGAAGGAAAGTCACAATTTTGCACTGAGATCTTACACCACAATCCCAAACCTCTCTCTGTTTATAACATACTCAGGGATGCATTTAACTCACTTTCTAAATCTACTAGTGCTGCCAATTTCCCGTGGCCAGGAGTTCCAAGTATGAGCAACGTACTCTAGTAAGAAGGATTTTTTGGTTTCTGAATGCGCTGTCTTTTCCTTAGAGATCTTTTTCTAAAGTTATGAGTTAGAAACAGATTAACTGCAGCATCTAAACAGACTGTGATCCATACTGATATTTTACCTCTGACCCAGCTGGTAGGAACCCTCTTTAGGGATATCTTATCATCAAGAGATGTTTTGGTAGTCACACAAAGTATGTTAATTGCTTTTTAGTATCCACAGTTTCTACTGAATAGAGAATTCTAGTACCACAGTAAGGAAGCATGCTGCTTAAATCCTGCAATATCATGATCTTGAGATGTTTTATTACGCCCTTTTTAATTATCTCATATTACAGGTAACACATAGGCAGAAAATACAACCAAACTGACCACAAATTTGTAAAGACTCCCACTTTTATGTTGGATGCAAAAATAAAAGCAAAAAAACCAACCCACGATCAAACAAAACAAAAAAAAAAACTAACATTCAACTCACCACGCACTGTATGGCAATGTATAAATTGAACTTTAGAACTTAAAAAACACACTGGTTATCTGCAGGAAAGATCTCTTTACTCTAGATGACATTAAATGAACGACTATCAGTGAAAGAAAAAGACTGACCCAACCCAATGTCATGATCACCAGAGGAAGCATATTTTGGAGAAATTTGTTAATACAGTAACATATTATCATAGGCACTATTGTGCTTTACATAAATGATCAATATCTAAGCAGTGAAAGGTTTCATCAGGAAGTATCCTGGGAAAATGTAAAAAGAGCTTAAGGATCTTCCTAAGTTATGGACATCATCACTGATTACACACTAAATGTAATTTACCATAATTAAGATATATTCCTTTGCATTACAAGGAAGAATTACTGGTTAAATACATTTGTTGAGATAATTTCAAAGTCTCTAGTTTTAAGTCTTACAGTGTTCTGATCCAAAAGTGTCTACAAGAGTACTACACCAAATCCTTAACTGCAGCCGTTACCCATGGTTGTGATGGGTGCCTTAGGGAGGGAAGCAGGAAGATCATGTAGGCAGCCAACCACCTAGTGCTTGAAGTCTGAGATTGTCATATCTATAACATCCTCTTGTCCTATAACTGAGGGCAATTTGTCTTTTTTCATGTATTCATTCTACTTCCCAAAGAAAAGTTAATTTAACACTGCCAGCTAAGAGACCTGCCGTTTTCTAAAGTACCCACAGAGAGGATGGCCCAGAAACTTCCCTTACACTTTCACCTGCCCAGCTTTAGCAAACTTTAGGTGCTTATGCCAAAACTTTCCTCCCTTCATCATGTTTACTTTGAGCTGAATATTTAACCTAAAAAAAAAAAAAAAGGTGGGTGAGGGGATACGCAGCAGGAAACAGGGTATGTTTCTCCGACCAGAAGTGGCCAGAGGAGCTCTCTCCACGGCCACACTGCCTTTGAGGATGTGACATCTGTAATTTGAGGTTACAGCTGCAAACTTGGCAGTCATACCCAATTTTACTGTGCTATGAAAATGTCCAAACCCCCCTTTCTGAAGACTTGCAAAAAACTCTTTCAACCTGGATTTTCAGCAAAAGCTACTTGTCGAAGACGTACTCTTAAATTCCCTCAATTCCACCCTTATTTTGGAAGATAAAAGTAAGATTGCTTCAAAAACTGTTCTTAACTTCTTTGTTGATAGGGACAAGAACTAAGAATAGAGTTCCTTTTTCCTGCGTTTTCACTTATTTTCCCATGGATGCCAGAATAGAAAAGAAAAAGGAGGAGAAAGTCCCCTTGATAACATGCAAAGTGATAAGCAAACTCAATGATGACAAGAAAAAAACCCCACTAAAAGAGAAAGCCAAAAACAGAGATCCAAAATTAACGACTAGACTAATTCAGAAAGTGAGAAAATAAAAACCATGGAACAGAAACATCTGAAACATCAGGTGCCCTACATTCAGAATCTGAAAAGATCTCAGGATTCCTGAGCTTTCACATTCCTTTATTGTTAACAAATAACTCCAAATCTATTGGAAAAAAAAAATAAGCCTTATCTCCCTCTAAAAGCTGGATCACACAAAGGAGGATAACCACCACTATACGAATGCTGAAGAAAACCCTGCTGTTTTTCTTTTGCTCCTAAGGGGAGTAAAGCCAAACGAACTTAAGAAGGGATAATGGGAGTGATTAAAGCAAACTTGTTTCACTTAGAATTGCAACTCAGTAGCAGCACCTCCCCAATTATCACATCTCCACCAGGGAGGCAACAGTTCATTACACTATGTGGAAGTGGATCCATCCTGAGTCCTGGGCTACAAAGAGTAACAGCAATGATTCTGATTCCCCATATCCGTGGCAAGCCATCAGCAACTGCTGTTACAGCCACTGCTTATCCTTTTCCTTCCCTTTATTAGCTGTTTCTGTGGCAAAGGAAACACAGGGCATAAAGTAAGAGATGAGAACTTACAAAGAAATGAAACTGAAGCTGCAGAGAAAGAAAAACAGCTTAAAAAAGAACGAATAATCTGTTAGCAAAAAAAAATTTTTCTCTGTCCTAATAAAGAGAAACTAATCTTTTGGATTGTTTCTGTAAAACAGGTTAGTGACAAGTATGTGCAATATTGCTTGAAATCGCTTCACAGATGTGCTTATTGCACTCACTAAGAGCACAGAGACCACAGATACACGTGACATGGGGGAAAAAAAGTCACAATTTGATCATATTAGATTTCCAAAAGAATAAATCCTGAAAAAGTCTAAATAAATTGAGATTACTATAATGTAAAGATCATACATTACTGAGTCATACAATACCAGCACCAAAGAGACAATGAGCTCCAAACATTTAAAATAAAATGCTGTATGTTTTAAAGAAACCACTACAGGCCATTTCCATTCCCACTAAAAATACTATCGAAATGAGATGACAAGATACTTAAATGCAATTTTTTTCTCAAAAGGAATACAGTCTGAAAGATGGCTTTAATAATCAATGGCTGGAAGAAAACCCAGTCAAAACCCCTTACTTCCAGTTCTGCAGTTTGATCCTGTTTTCTGAACACAGAGATGTCAGAAACAAATGGCCACAGAATACCAGTAGGGTAATTACACTCATTTAAGTCATCAAAAAGAACAGACGGCTTCAACCAATTTCAACCTCAATCTCGACCAAAACAGCAAACATTTCATTATAAAACACTACATCTACTAAGTCAAGCTTAAAAAGAAATAAAATATTGAATCTAGCAACTACCATTTCCTGAGAAAGCAGAAAACAAATCCTGCTGTACAAAGCAAAAGATACTGAGGCACTCAGGTCACCACTTATTTATGAAGATATATTAATCACTAAGAATAACTTGTCCGAGAGAGTAACACAGCAAACTGTTAAACAACAACACAACACACTGATAAACATTTCTGCTGTAATTAGGAAACACAAGGAAATCTTTGAGATAAAACCTCAGCGTTGGACCTTGGAGTGCTGCAGCTTGTGACTTGGCTTAACAGGGAAAAAGCGAGACACTCTTCAAAATGCAGATGCAAGAAAGTGATTTTTCTAAACAACAAAGTAAAAATTAATATGCACGTATAAGTTAAAGGCAGGCTTCCAAGAGGAAAGACAGTAGTTCGGGATATCAGAATTTGCTATTATAGAGCAAACAGCCTGTACTGACTAACACATTGAAAGGACCAACTCATAGAAAACCAGGAGCAAATATTTGTGAGCTGTACCTTCTTTTCTCTGTGCCTTTTTTCCTATATTCTTGCAATTGTTCAATGCACTATGGTAAGGAAGCCTCACTGAATCAAGGAGCATAACCTATCTGACGCTATGCTCAACAGATGAAAAAGAGAAATAGGATGCAAAAACCCCCACGTTTCCAGCAAGTGGCATTTTTACTAGACCACTGATTGCCACCAGTATCTAAATACAGTTATGGCACAGCATGGAACACAAGCTAATAATGTCTTCTGGATTTATTAGATCAGAATAAAAATTATGAGTGGCATGAGGCAGAAGAAAATGAGACACAAAAGTGATTGCAACAAGGCCCATACTGTGTTTGTGCCTTAAAAACAAACAAACAAAAGCCACTGTATGGGCACTATTATACTAGCAAATGGAATGAAAGAATCAAAATCCAAGATTATCAAGTTGTTGGGCTTTTTTAAGCTTTGAAATATGTGTTTAGTTGTTGGAAAAAGCAGCACTTGAGTGTCCCAATCATTTAAGTGTTATATGGGCACAGCAGTTATCAAAAAATGACAAAAGACACAGTAGTATTGCCTAATTTTCTCGCTTCAGGATAGCTGCAAGTTTGCAAGTTTTCTTAATATTATGAACAAAATTTTCTGTATTAGATGTGTACCATAACCTTCCAATCAAAATAGTTCAGACAATTTTGAGAATAATTCTATGGAAAATACATTTTTGTTTTTATATTCTCTCTAGAGTGTCTTAACACCCTTGCTTTAAAAAAAAACAAAACAAAGGATGCAAATAATCCATCAAAAATTGTCAAATTTATCATTTCCCCAAAATTATAATTACAAATGCCCAACAGATGTCAAAGAAAACTCTTAGAGGAGTACATACTAGCAGCACATCTTTGAGGCTACTCTAATTTTTAGTACTATTCCAATTGCAAATCTGCCATCCTGAACTCACACTCATGATTTTAGGGACCTTTGTCTTACTGTGCCTCAGGGTCTCCTTTTCTGGCCAAGAGTCCTACGTTACTTACTCATTCCTTATAAAGATGCTGTTCCTTGCCATTGTTCACTACCATGGCTCTTCTTGTACGTCTTTTGGTACCTGCTGTACCTGTTTTGAACAGAAACTGCCTTTTCCCTTTAACATGAATTTCATTTGTTCTCTTACCACCACACCAACGCAGGCTGGTAAGGTTTTTCAGCAGTTTCTGACAGCTGATCTTCATAATAACTCATTGTATAACCTGGCATAATCAGCAAGCTTGGCTTCCTTTCCTCTTCCTTTGCCTACATCATTTATGAATACATTGAGTACACAAAAGACCAAAACACTGACCTTTCCAAGGCTCTGATGGTAAACCCCTCCACAGAGAAAACTGAGCACCACTTGTTTGGGTTTTTTCAAACCTTTTTCATTTGCTACTAAACTACGACACAACCTCTCCCCTTATGTCCAGACTGCTCAATTTAAGTGTCTTCAGTGACTTATGTTGTGCAATGCTATTTAGGAATGTAAAGAAGCCCCACAAAACAATCAAGCAAAACCAAAAACCAACAACAAAAATCCACAACCTTCAGCTGATTGTGGTTTCCCCTCACAAAAGCTATGCTGGCTCTTCAGCAAAGCACTGTATTTTTAATTAATTTCTTTAAAATAGTTTCTATTGATTTGTGCAACAGATGTCACCCAATTCTGTGTGAAACTGGCCAACAAGTTCCGAAGTTACAAGACAGAAGTCACACAGACACACTGACATAATGCAAGCCTTATTTCTTTAGGAAACCAGCCTAGAAGAATTAGGGAAAATTGCAAACTTCCACATCTAACAACAAAGTGTTATTTCATACTGAAATGTATTCCACATTCATCTGCACACAGTCTCTCTACCATACATGTATTATAAACAAACACATATAAGTATGTATGTATTAAGCTTGATTTTAATTCTTCAGGTTTATATCCACTGTCTTAAATTACTGTAGACTCTATAAAAGTTGATGGTTTATACGCACACAATAAATACATATATTTGATTCATTCACTGTAAAACAGATTGCCATCAGAAAATGTAAAATACAAGAAACACAAAATATAAAAACACCATGTCCAGTATAATATTCCTTCATATTTATACTCTAATCATGGTGACTTTCTACAACTATAACTTCATACTCTCTTGCTCTGATAAATGCAATCTTGCTCAACTTAAACTCACAGAGAAAACTACCATGAAGATATTTTATCTGGTTCATTACTTTGACTATGTCACCTTCTGCACTCCCCCAGTGTCTCCCTTACCACTTCATCAAGAAACGTGAATTACGCATCTTCCTTGGTACGACCTTTCAAATACAAAACTCTAGCATGTACGTTGACTTTTATTTGCTATCAAGCTGTCAGTCTTGGCCATCTCTTTGCCTTAGCTGTCCGTTTGTGAAGTCTCCCAAATAAAACCCTCTGCTCTTTAACTGACACCAGCATATTTGCATGAAACGTGCAAAACTTTACATGTTTTCCTCTTTAAACCCTTCCTAAAAATGTTGTTCTGGTAACAAACATTGGTTAGAGCACTGATGAATTGTAAGCAGCATTTATGCTACTAGTCATAACGTAGTCATTGTTACTACACACTTCCACAGATTATTTTTAAAAATCTGTGTTTTGCACCCATGGGACTACACAATATTATCAGGAACTTCGAGCCACTGGAACATTTTCACAACAAATAAAACGTTTATTAAGCTTTTTTCCAAACAAATCCTTGTTTCTTTGAACATCGAAAATAAACAGGTCAATTACATGGATTGCTATCTTAAAATTCTTGTAATAGTTTACCTGAGTTGCAGCAACAACAGTAGTTACAGAAGGCGCAGTTGAAGGTGACAGAGCTCCCACTTGCTGCAAGTGGCTTGAAGCCTGCTGAGGTAAATGAGAACTGGAAACGGGAGTGCTAGATCCTGAGCCAGATACTGCATTTGGAAATGATACTGCTACATCATTGCTGCTAAAAATACCTGAAAAAAATTACAAAAATGATTATATGCATCTCTCTCTCTCCCCCTCCCCCTCTGTTTTCTAGTAACCACGTAAATAGGCAGTAGGAAATTAATCAAGACAAACAAGATCACTTAATACACAATGCAGAAAGTTTCTATGTCAAAATTCTAACCATGCTGATTGATAAAAGTGCTCCTGTCATTTGACATTCTAGAGGTCAGGGAACAGGTTGATTCAGTTCTAAGATTTTGTAAAACGTGTGATAAATCAAATATTTATGTGCATTACAAACTGCTCAAATATTAACAGTAGCAGAACTTTTGGCTAAAATGCCTGCCTTCAACTGAGTCTGCTATCAGAGTTTGTTCTTTCAATAAATTACCATAAAAGTTAAAGGAGATAAAGAATGAAGTATCGGGCTACATAACTGAATATACGCAATAATAACACAGAAATACATTTTAAGTAAAATCTGTCTGAACAACATACGTTTGTCCAAAACTTTAATTTTGGCAACTAAGGATTGCTTGAGTATTTTGAAAAAGATATTGACAGCAAGTCTGAGGACAAAGTTCCCAGCTTTGCTGGTAGAACTGGTGGTATTTCTTTTATTCACAAACTAAAACTCCATTCGTGATCTAAGAATGCTTGACTAACATTCCTGCTAAAATAGCCAACAAGTAAATGACTAAAGACGTTAACATTAATCAGGCTTGTAGGTTAGCAATTTAAATAGGAAGAGTTCATACCCCTCTGTGAAGCCATTACTTCTGTTGATCTACATGCAGGGTAAAGTTCATTTATATAGGTTGGGGAAAAAAAACCCTACTGACCAGAAGCCCAGACAAGAAGTAGTACCTGTCTATGAAACTGTTAGGCTCCACGTGCATTAGATAAGTGAGCTGTCAGCTGGCCAGGGAATATCAAGCATGGTAGCACTGAACTGCAGTTAGAGGAAGAGTGCCACAGGGAGTAAACAGAAGTAGAATGAACATGGTTAGATCAAAAAAAGCAACAGAACTGAAATGCCAGTTAGAAGGCAAAGGGTGGAGCTAGTTTGTCACGCGTACAAATCATGATTTGAGAAGGCAGTGACAATAAGAAGATAGGCAACATCCAAACACCACTCGCCACCCAGCAATCCCCCTAAGCGCAGGCAGCCAAGGGAGACTAACATCACCCAAACCCACACATCATATGCAAACACTGATGCATCTTAAATTCCTTGCCCCTGTTATCTGTCAAGTAAAATGGAAGAGAAAACCAGCCAGACCTAGTAGAGAAAGATGTGAAAAAACAGCTGGAGACACATTCTGACAAGACGATTTTCCTGCCTAACTGAGGTTAGTGACTCCTTGTCATCTTCTCCCCAGTCTCTTCATCATCGCGTGATTCCATCCCTCTTAGCCCACCTTCCTGGGCCATCATCCCCTCCTCGTGTTTTTGGTCACCATCCCAAAAATCTACAGTTATGGTGTTATGAACAGGTAAGATCCTTGAAGTGTTCAGTTTGTTATGACCTTTCTCCAATT
Organism: Thinocorus orbignyianus; assembly: GCA_013400375.1. Lineage (NCBI taxonomy): Eukaryota > Metazoa > Chordata > Aves > Ciconiiformes > Thinocoridae > Thinocorus > Thinocorus orbignyianus. Next base: position 606,355 of record VXBW01000858.1, read on the forward strand.
GTATCTGCCTCAACTATCTAAACAGTAAATTCTATGGATCCCTCTCTAAATTCATCCCTGCACACCAGCAAAATGAACATGACTAACAAACAGCCTTGCTACTGTGTCTGCTCTTAACTGCAATATAATTACAACCACAAAAACTGAAATATACTCCAGGTCCTCAAAAGATTTTTAAAAAATCTGCTTTCAATCAGAGATTTCAAATTAAGAAAAAGGGATGAGATTTTTGACCCTTTGTATTTTGAATGCACTCAAACATGCAAACATTCTTACAAGAGGTGAGATTCTCATGCAATTATCTGACTCCAACTCATGAATTTTAACAGTAAAAAAAATGAAATATCACAACACTTCTGATCAAATCGTAAGAGCTCACCACTGCAAATACTGTCACTCTCGTAAAACGTCAATGATAAAGAGTGGAAAACCCAAAACTTCTGGTGAGAGTCAAGTAGTAAAAGAGAAAGGTATTTTGCCAGAAAGGTAAGAAGAAAACACTAGCATTTTAAAGCTACTGTATGTTTTTTTCCATTAATTGTTCAAAATCTTACTTATTAAATAATTGCAGAATTTCTGCTACTTTTATTATAATGATAAGGTTTATTCTTCCTCTTAAAAATAAAATTCTGGAATACAAGCAGATAGTTATAAAATCATGGGCATAAAACTACTTCAAAAGAAAGACAAGCAGCAAACTAGTTTGCCAGTGGAATGAGGACAGCTATGATTTGTCGCTAGTAGTAGTAGTAGTTGCAGTATTAAAAACTTTCACTATTTGTTGCTGTTGCGAAATACAGGACAAGTATGACCTACCTGCACATCCTGTTTGGGCTAATTATTTCCATTTAGCAATAACTAACTTACTATGTAAAGAACATGCACCCTCCAGAACTAGTCATGTAACCAAGATATTACTCCATGCAAGCACTCGAATAAGAACCGTATGCTGAACATATAAATCACTCCTTGATTTTCACACCATTTCAAAAATACTTGTATAAAAAAACCCCAAACATGTGTATATCATACTGGAAAGCCAAGAAACTACACAGTTTAAATGTCTCAAACACATCAAGTTGTCCTTTTGGGATTTTGGGAAATCATTTTCTGGATCAGGACAGAATATGAGCCGGCAGTGCGCGCTGGCAGCCCAGAAAGCCAACCGTATCCTGGGCCGCATCAAAAGAAGTGTGAGCAGCAGGTCACGGGAGGTGATTCTCCCCCTCTACTCTGCACTTGTGAGACCCCACCTGGAGTCCTGTGTCCAGTTCTGGAGTCCTCAACATAGAAAGGACATGGAACTGTTGGAACAGGTCCAGCGCAGGGCCACCAAGATGATTAGAGGGATGGAGCACCTCTCCTATGAGGACAGGCTGAGAGAGCTGGGACTGTTCAGCCTGGAGAAGAGAAGGCTCCAGGGAGACCTGAGAACAGCCTTCCAGGATCTGAAGGGAGCTCCAGGAGAGCTGGGGAGGGACTCTTTGTCAGGAAGTCTAGTGATAGGACGAGGGGTAATGGTTTTAAATTGGAAGAGGGGAGATTTAGATGAGATATTAGAAAGAAGTTCTTTGCTGTGAGGGTGGTGAGGCACTGGAACACGTTGCCCAGAGAAGCTGTGGCTGCCCCATCCCTGGAGGTGTTTAAGGCCAGGCTGGATGGGGCTTTGAGCAACCTGCTCTGGTGGGAGGTGTCCCTGCCCATGGCAGGGGGGTTGGAACTTGATGATCTTTAAGGTCCCTTCCAACTCTAATTATTCTATGAATAATGAAAGCCTGAAAAAAAAAAAAAATCACTCTAAACCACATTAATGTTTAAAACAAACAAACCACCTTGAAGTACTCCCCCTATTACTGAAAAGCCAGATAGCTCGAGCTTACGTTGAATGGCACTGTGTCATTTGACAGAGGCACAAACAGCATGGTTAAATACAAACATTTGAAATGGAAGACAGTTCTTCAACTGCAGATGGAAATGGACGTAGAACATTGTTCAGGGAAAGTTTGGTTGTGCTTAGCACCACTGAAACAGCTCCCAAACATGTTTCAGATTCTGATAGACAAAATGCATATACAGCCTGAATTGCTGGAGTGAAAGGCTTCACAGCAAGGCAACTACAAAAAAAAAAAGCATCCCTGGACAACAAATTAGTGCCTCTTGCGTAGAGAAGGGTAGTACTATAGAGCAGGGAACACAGCACATTATGCAAATTGGAAACATCTGTATTTTTTTTGCTGAAAATCAATGATTAAATAGATAACAGGGGAAATAAAAGAAATTCAAGACGGTGAAAAACAAAATAGCCTCAAGTCAGAACTAGCTGTGCAGCAACATACACCAAGCGGCACAGAGTACGATTTTAGTGATTTTATTCAAAAATCTCAAAAATAAGTAGTTCCAGGAGCAGAAGAATTAGCAGAACAGATTAAATTCTGGCTTTTAACAGTTTTGCATCTCACAGATGGCATCAATACACTAAGCTTTCCAACCACAGTTTCTGTATCTAGCTACAAAATCCTCTGGTTTATTTTCTAGTACTACAGCTGCCTAAGTTCTTCAGCTCCCTCACACTCCCATCCTGCACTGGCGGGTTGCCAAGCTCAGCAAGAGACAAAATCAGGCTGTGGTTACTCTTGTAGTAACACAATGTCCATCCCTATTTGCAGGAACTTACACATTTTAGATTCCTTCATCAAGTTTACTTGAAATTAGACAACAGGCTCAAAGCTTACTGTGGGCCAAAGTCAAGACAGACACCATGCAGACAGGTTCCTTATAAAGCTGTATTTTCTTTTTGAAATCAGTACCTTGAAACTCTTGCAACAATTATGAAAAGAGGAAGTTATTTGAGATAGCTATCATTGGTTGCAAATCCTTGCATGTTGCCAAAACTTAAGGAATAAGCAGAATTTGGTCAAGGAGGTGGGTTTTTTTTTAAATGTAAACTTGCAACCTCACAGAAGTTGCACAAAATTACAGAACCTTCCTGCCTGGGGGAGACACAGGGCAGGGAGGCAGGGGCAACAACCTCAAAGGGACTTGTAGTAGAATTCACAGAAATAAAAAGAAATTTTGAATTATAAGAATAATTTCTTCACAAAAACAGATGCTAAGTAAACATTTTCATAACCTTTACCACTTGTGGTGATCTCAAGAAGTCTTCCCTAAAACCATGGTGACTTTCTATATAGATCAAAATGAAACTCTGCCTTTGAATGAAGCAGTCCCTTAATTAGTAATTAAACATACAGAAAAGCTGATTAGGTTTAGTTACACAAGAAAGCACATGATCTATTCCAGTAGAAAGTTAATAGTGGAAGAAATGCCTCACTATTCATTACTTTGTATCATGGACATAAGCTAAAGTGAATCTAATGCTAAACATAAATAAAACCAGGTTATCGTGATGCAGTTGCCTAAAAAACAAAGAAAGTTGCGTTTGAAATCGCCAAGCCAACAACAGCATTTCAATTCATCTGAGATAATGAAGCCACAGTTTGGATGCTAGAGCCAACCTGTTTCCTTCATGAAGAAATCTGAAATCTAAGAATCAGACAATGAAGTTGTTTTCCTGCTGCTGCTGAGCAGCGGTAGAGCTCCCTCTGAGACAGGTTTTTACAAGATTCTGCCCTAACAGTTCTAGAAGTGCCTGGAAAAGCCAGATATCCATCCAGCCTGAAAAGAAGCCAGCATTTCCTTCCCTTGCAGTGACCAGGGGTCCTTTCCTGATGGAGGCCCAACAACCTTTGGTGCAGATCAACAGCCAATGCCCTTTTTTATGAAGGACATTCTGTGCCTCCTCCATGATGAGGTAGAAGGAAAAAAAAAACCCCAAACTCAAGTACTCAAGGAACACACACTGCTGGCAGCAGAGTGGAAGAAGGAAGACACAAAATATAGGTACACACAACTTCAAAATGGAACACCTATTCTAGTTTCATACCTGTTGACAGAAGGCAGATTGCCTCAGTGATCTAAGAACAAGGCCTTATCATCTGAAGTCTGCTATCAAACTACATTAAAATTAACCCCAAATCCTTGGCAGTTCAGCTAGCAACAGATGTTTACTCAGTCTCTTCTGCCTACTCCCATTCCTGTGTTCATTACCCTAACTGCACAGGTATCCAGTCACTCCAAAATGCTTTCAATAACAGAGTGTGGGGCTGAAGGTCCTGAATCAATCCAAGCAGCTACCAAAATGGTCTAACTCCTCTGTCCAGCCAGTCCCACCTGCTGTAGAGAAGAGCATTATTTTATACTTGATATCACATTCATTAATGACCACAGCAGTGTTACACTCCTCAATGAACTGTGACAGTGAAGAATAATCACTAACTGACACGAAACAACACACACAAGTTGCTTAAACCAAGCTCAGTCAGTATAGTTGTGAGTTAGACTTTTATTTCCACGGGTAGGCTTTTTAAGTAACAGATTTCAAAACTGCAGTTCTGGTGCAGAGTGTGCTTACTCCTACTTTGAATTAAGACAAGCTGCTGCAAGTCTTACACTACATCCCTCCTCTGCAGAGGGGCTCAAACCCACATTTTTCATAGCTCAGCCAAAGTGAATTTGCTCTCTGAGAGGTTTCAACATGATGTAAAGAAACAGAGAGATTACTTGGACTATTGTCACGGTTTAGGCTTGGCTGGCCACTAAACAAATGACAGGTGCTCTCTATCAGCCCCTCTTCCTTTCCACAAGAGGAAGGGAGACTTACTGGTTGGAAAAAAAAAACCCAACTAAAACAGCTTTAATGAAATACTAACTATAAAAAGAAAAATATAATAATATTAGTAAGAAAATAATAAAAAATATACAAAGATATATAAAAACAATATTGAGCTCCCAGGATGACAACAGCAGCACTGGCAAGCACTAGGAAAATCCCAGACTGGACTCAGCAGTAGATGGGAACTGCATTCAGGAACACATGGATCGGGATCAAAGGCAGAAAAACGGACAGAGTCCTCCTCAGACACCAGCCCTTGAGCAAGAGAGGCCTCACCCCTTTGATCCCTCACATTTATACCCAGCATGATGCAGATGGGATGGGACACCTGGTTGCTCAGCTCTGGGTCACCCGTCCTGCCTGCTCCTCCCCACAGATGTGACCCCTTTACACCCCTTGGCTTCCAGCACTCCAAGTCAGTCCAGAAACACGTTACCTGACCTTGGGTGTTACAGCAATAAGCAAGAGCCTCCCTGCACACCATTCCTTAGAGTTAACTACAAACACCAGGCATTTTCACTGCTAGAAGCTGACACTGTCTGAAAAATACACCATTAATTTCAGCAAATTAAAAGAGACTTAACCGAAAAGTAAAACTACTGAAAAGAAATTGGTTCTCTTCTATCTCCAACAAGGACAACTAGGAACACAGGGAGAACTGTACCCTGTTTCTAGCCCAGGATATCCACCTCTAACCGTGACCAACAGCAGCTGCACAAGAAAAGAGTGAGAACAAAGTAATACTTCCCTCAAATACTTCCCAGCCTCCAGAAACCTGTAACTTAGAGATTTTGAGCTTGAGGAATGATCTTAAATTTGCTTCCAACCCTGCCCCAATGAATTTCTTCCAGTCCTTTCTGAACAGTTGTAACTTTTCATGCCATGTCTCATGGCAAAGTTAAACTTTAATTAAACTTTGTGGTCTTTTTTTTGAAGGGCAGGAGTAGAAGAAAGCGGTGACACCAGGACAGACCTCCTTTTATTGGTTTCCTCCAGATGTTCTGATTTCTCACAACAAATCTTTGAGATGCTTTATAACTGTTTAAGGTGCACATATGTAATTAATTCAGCTTTATGAAAATAAGACACGTTAAAAATGTCATGCTTATTTCTAGTCTGAAGTCAACAAGTTTTGAAGTGCTGTTCTAGAATAGGAGCAATAAGATAAAGAGCTCCATCCAATCACATCCTGAACTACATGAAAAACCTAAAGTTCAAGTGTGTCACAACACAGAAAGATCTTTACAAGAGTAAGTTAGACAAATATGGAAAAACAATTGATACATGAAGATCTTAACTTTTATTTACACGTTCAATTTCGTCACAGGGAGTCAAGACATGCAAACCTAAATTAGTTTAATACAACATACTAAAAATAAAGCAGTTTTAGGCTTACTAAACAAGTGTTCATCTACACTCTGTCAGCACCAAACTGAACTGACAGGCCTTTATACTAGCATAACTATCAAATGAATCTCTCTGTTCCAAACTTGTATTTGTTTCCACTCCAGCCAAAACTCCCATTTTCTTCTGTTTGGTACTTCCTTGCTGACGTGAAGCCAACTTAAACTCAGTGCAATGAAAAAACGAGCTCCTGATACACTGTTCCCATAAAACTCTTACAGACAATGACTCTTAGGGCCCTCACCATCACCTGACTGACAATCTGAATAAGCTGTTGGAGTGAACTACGTTCCTGCATTTAAATATTTCTCTGAAGTTTGACTACTTTCTTTACCTCTTACCCACACACGACAAAATGACAAAATCTTTCCTTGCTGTTCATATTATCAAAATTTCAATCTACCCTCATTGATTTCACCCATATATACGCTTCTGCCAAAACAAGAGTACCCATAAAAACCAACTGTGCAAGACTGGGGGAGAAAGCAACCAACTTTAAAATCATACCTATAGAAACACCCACAAAAAAAAAAAAAAAAAACCACCAAAAAAACACCCCAAAACCCACGATGGCGCAGATTAAATGATAAATCTTGTCCAAACACTGTTCTAAAACAAGCATGCAGGTAACATTATGCTGCCCAACAACAAGTCATGTGAAGCATTATTATTGCCTGAGAAGAAAGCATACAACATCAAGTAACCACTTTCCTCTGTGCCCCTTCAACTTCTACACTGGAGTTCGGACCACACAATCAGTTTTAAAAGAAATGCAACCTGTAAAGAAGTCATCACAAATGACTCTTCTGTTCTGCACTCTGTTGTGAACCTGTACCTCTTCAACATTAAACAGCAAAAAGGCTCTGCTTATAAAACAGCAGAAACTCACCAAGTCCAAATTCAGCACACTTTGCCAGATACCTTTCAGGTGTTTTATTTTTGTTCAGAAAAATGGTGAGCTTGCTTTCCTTCATCTCAAAGCTGGTTCAGAGCACTGTATACCTGGGAGAGTGAGAGGGAAACCCTATATCAAAAGGACAAAGCTAAACCTATTTTGCTAAAGCAAAGCAAATCTAGTGAGATTTCAATATTTCTCACCACATGTAGACTATGAAATATAAATTTAATAGTAATTTTTTTTTATTAAGAGACCCACCACTACAGACATATGCCTAACAGATGTAATTTGTGGTTTCAACTGTGTTAAAAACAAAAGTCCTACAAAACCTTACTGATTGCTAGCTTAAAATGCAAAGAACTTTGAAACATTTGAATTTTTTCATATTTTCTGAACTCCAAGTCAATACAATTTGCAATGCATAAGGCACTGCTCTTCCAACATACACGTACAGCAGTAAGAAAATCATTGTATTGGGCTGACACTAATGGATTAAAAATTCTGATTTTTATTAACAGATCACCTGACATCAATTAAATACACCACTGAGAAATAAACTCCATCATCTTCAAAACTAGCCTCACGAGAAGGTTTTAACTGTTAAGTATTCCCTCCTAAATCTTCCAGTAACTTGTGAATATAGCTATGATTGTTTCCTACTAATGAAAAAAAAAGCCTCGAAAAAAGTAATCCAAGTTCTAATTTAATAAGACACGTTTCATTTTCACCGGCTCCAAGTGAACACAGAACTAGGTGTACAAAGCCAATGCTGAATACTAAAGGGAAATGGCAATTAGATACATTAAAGATTTAATATTGCTCCCTCTGAAACTGATAGTACTGTTATCAGTGACAAACGGGCAGTGCTGGGCTGTCAGAACAAAGAATGGACAAAACAAGGCTACCTTCACATGCATTGCCTGTAGTAATTTAAGTAGTCAGGAAGGCAAGTGGGAGAATGCCCGAGGTAGACACCACTGTAACACGCCTATGAATGGAGCACAGAAGAACAACTAGAAACACTATTCACAAAATTAAAGAAAAGAATCTCAGAACTGGAATAAAACTGTTATCATTTTACTGCACACACACAAAAAGATCATAAAAAGAGAACTGAGGAACTATTGACCTATCAGGCTCCTGCAGACAATCTACAAAGTTTTCACTCAAGTACTGAACAATTGATTCACTGCAGACCTGTATTTCACCCAATCCATAGAATATGCAGACCTTCAATCAGGCTTTTCCACAAAAGCCTATCTTTTGTGATAAATGAACCTCTGAAAAAGATTCTAATATAACTTACCATTATGTATGGTATTCATCAACTTCGAGAAAGCTTTTGAGTTAGGAGAAAAAGGGCTTCATGTTAAGATCATATTTAACAGACGCACAAAAGAATGTATGTATAGACAGGAATTTCAGTGAACAATAATATACTTGAATACATCTTTCTTGTATTAGAGCTCTGATCATTTACAGTAGCTCAAATTGTAAAATGGATTTATTTCTATCCTCTATAATTTTTTACTTAGATTTCTTTTGTCAGTGTTTGTTGACTGTTAAATGTAGAAGAGTATAATAACATTCCAGCACGTGCCAATTAGCTACATTCTAAAGCTACTATTACAAATAAAAAGTCAAATACTTTCTAGCAACTACCAGTCTTCCCAACAAATGACTGATTTTGATTTCATTGTCTGAAACAAACTTAGAAACTTAAACTGAAGCTGCCTTGCTAATTTTAATCACGACACATCTTTTTAGCTTCACTAATAGATTGAGACTAACTCATGCAAACAAGAAGTTTAACAGAAAACAGTTTTGTCTCCTGGACTTTAGGGAGCTCAGTTGAAGAACAACTCAAATGTGTAGAGAGAAAGAACATCCAACTAGTGGTACACCAAATGAGATGTTCATGCGAACTTCCTTTTCTTCAAGGGTTGGGGTTTTTAGATAATATTGATCTCTGACCATGAAGATTTACTGTGAGGGTGGTGAGGCACTGGAACAGGTTGCCCAGGGAAGTTGTTGATGCCCCATCCCTGGAAGTGTTTAAGGCCAGGTTGGACGGGGCTTTGAGCAACCTGCTCTAGGGAGAGGTGTCCCTGCCTAGGGCAGGGGGGTTGGAACTTGATGATCTCTAAGGTGCCTTCCAACTCTGACCATTTTATGATTCTATGAAGGGCCAGAATACACCCACATCCTCGGCTGGGGAGTATCTGCAGCTCAGCCTCCACAGAAACACAACACCTTCATGCCCAGCTGCCAAATGATGGCACTCATGCCGACAGCCCACCTCTTCCACTTATGCCACCACTTTATTCATACTTAGGATAATGACTTCAGGACTACAAAATTGTTTTAGTTTTAATTTACTACTTCACTCTCTCACACCACTATTGAACGAAGCCCTTGGCTTCCACATCTGGTCTGAGAAGACAACCAAATGAATGACTTTGCAGGGAAGAGCATAGCAAACACCTCTCTTGTGCTTCCAGGGGTGAATTTTCTACCTGCACCAGCCTCTGAGGTCTAACTGCAATAACTGTTCATATTTCAACAGGGTGAATGTCTTTTATACTTTATTTTTTCTCTTTTTATTCTCCCCACAGCTGGCAATTCCTAAACGCTGCTGTCATAAGACATTTTTTACCTGCCAGGTTCTATCGAACATCAGGATTCCCAAAAAATAATTAATAAAGACAATTTTAACTTTAGTCATTGATACTAGAATATCACAAAACCAACCTAGAAGTAATTTTAGTAAAAAAAAAAAAAATCCCCACTTTTAACCTACTGCCTAAACTTCAGTAACTGGCCAAAGTTACTTCTGCAGAAAAAACTTTCAAAATTTAAAATATTTTTTTAAAAAATCAACTAATAAAAACATCAAATCTGTAATGTATAAAAACAAACACTATTTTTTTTAAATTTTGTGGTAGAGAAAAAAAACCCACAATATACAAAATCCTGGACAATTCTTGACAGAAGTGGATAATAATTTTAATTAACCTTCTCAACAGTTTCCAGAGAACTAACGACTATGTACAAAAATACACTTATAATCAAAATTATTACTTTACAAGGTAGTAAAAATAATCACTAAAATGCACAGAGCTAATATGGTTGGGATCTTATACTGTTGGGACAAATTCTGCCTCAGATGCAAAGGACAGGAAGCAACTGCTGTCTGCCACCCTTCAGAGCAGAATGGCTTTACCCAGACCCATTCTCCACAGCCTTTATTTGATTATATCAGTTTATTCCAGTTATGTGAAATTTCTGCACAGAAGAAATAGCAGCCATTTAACAGTCTGTTAATATACTTATCAGAATGACCATTTCACAATAAGCATATGCTACTACGGAATCAATGTGTGAGAAAACGATTTACACTTTGAAAGTCTCTTATTTTAGAATCCTTAAGATCCCCCATAGAAAGTAAAGAGACCATCATGACATGTTCAAAAAATACAAATATACTGTTACGAATTAACAGAAGGGGAGAATAAAACACAAAGCAAAGTTACTCTGCTCTAAAAATTCACGTTGCACTTATACTTCAAATACTACCTACACTTCTCAAAAAAGGCTACAGTAACACTAAAAGAGATCTGGAATGGGTAAGAAGGACATAGTATGAACGACAAAGAGGTATTAAGGTATCTAGGTCTAAAAAAGGTAACAGAAGAAATGACAGAGATGTCTTCATTATGAACACTGTAAAGATGCTGAACATTTTTAATGACTATTCACTCTTTTCAGGAGTGTCACAACACTATCAGCAACAGCTGTGAAAAAAGTACATACTTTTACAATGCATAAAGATACAAAACTCACTTCCCACATCACAGATATTAACAGCATTTATTGGTTCAAAAACTATGAAGACAAATTAATGGAAGAGACTGATTCCCAGTGTGAAGACACCAATAGCTACAAATTCCATCCTTGAGTTGAGATGAGATGCAAGGAATCCTAGTAGGAAAATGTCCTGTTTTAATCTAATTTCTTTGAAACAAACCGTTCTAACACAGACCTCATGATGAAGAGCCAACACTAGATCAGCTCTCCTTGTGATCGATGGAGCTAATTCAAGACTCCCCTCTAGGCTCAGCATAGAACAGAAGGAGAACTGTTCCCTTACCACTATTCCCTTCCACACCCCATAAATTAGTAGAAGGCAGATGAAAAAAGGTATTTTATTCTGGAAGGAAAAAAGAGCTACTGTCTGGGCTCCCGGTACAACTGCCTCTATTGGCAGCTACCTCTTTCCTGACTTTTCCTGCACTTCAGTACCTTCCCAGCCACCTAGTTTTCTCCTAAAACATACAGCCAAGCCATTGAACTCCAACATGCTAAGGTGTCAAGAAAGGTTAGGGATAGTGAGTGGCAATCATATATGCCAAAAACCTCTATGTTATAATAGCTGGACTTCACATTGATTGTTTTTCCTTTATTTTCCATCTCTGCTGCCTTACAGACTTTCAGTCTTGGCTGAATCCTTCCTTTCTTCATCTAACCCTTACAGAAGCTGCTAGCGCTTGCTTTAAAAGCTTACAATTATTCTTCCCCAAGATCAATGCTGTTCAGAAAGACTTTATTATTATTTCCAGCTCATTCACTTCAATTAGATTCAAAGTATCTCATACCTGTTTTTAAGGTAATTGCTTACACACACAAAATACAAAGTTAAATGTTAAGCTTACCACTACTCCCACAGCAGAAAAAATGTCTAGTGACTTTGGCCCTTGAAAGGATGCTATCTGCTGTAACTGACTGCCAAATCCTTCAGATTAGGAATGAGTCCATGACAGTTATCACGCTTCAAAAAAGAAATTATTAACCTTCATTTGAGAACCTTATGTGAAAGCTAACTACATTAATGCTCATAAGTTGTTTTTTAATTTGTTTGGGGGAATAGGGTTTCAGGGTTTTTCTTAAATTTACTTGGAACCTCTAGTCATTCTTATAAGGAAACCCTTCTCATAAATGTTCAAAACAAATAAACAGTGGGAAATAGATATAAAACCAAGACAAGTACAAAGGATTACTCGTGCACAAGCTCCAGACACATGTTCGTATTCTTCAGCTCTGTTTACAGCTTCTGTGAATCTCTTCTCAAGTTTCTAGAGCTACACTTTTCCAAAGCCACCACAAAAGCCCTAAGAAGAACTATTCTGACAGCACACTTTGTGCAACATACCTGTATGTCCAATTCCTACAACACTTTTTTAGCTATGCCTAATACTCCCAGAAGAGAGGTTGATTTGAGCAATCTTCTAGCAATACAACGTAGGCTTATCTGTGCCAACTTTTTGTGTTTTATTTATGAAGAGGAGAGATATCAAAAATGAGCTCGCATCCAGGTGGGTCAAAACAAAGATCTTGCAGGTTTTAAGCAACTAACACTGGTAACCTTTATAGTACCAGCAACTGCTACACAGTAAAAAGGCACTGGGGTAAGAAGGAAAGAGGCAAATATGGAGCTGATAATCAGACACTTGGTCTAATTATATCTGTTTAAAAAGAGCATAATATAGAGATACTATAGTTCCTATACCTCAACAGAGGAATCTGTCCACTGGAACTCTTAACGGATCTGTCCCCAAGCAACATCTTTCAGTTAAAATATCAATTATTTTAAGGCAACGAGTCTTCCTTATATCACTACTTTGTGTTAGTATTTCTACTTTTTTTTTTGTTTTCTTTTTAATATTTTAAAGGGAAATCTCCAAAATTATTATGATAACAACAGCTCTAGCCATCAGATCCCCTTCTTATATAGAAGTTTGTCGCCTCGATCATATTCCTGAAACAACTTTCAGTTTAACTTTTGATACTGCAGCTCTTCACATCAAATAAACAGAAAATTTAAATGCAAAGTAAATCCTGCTGATTTTAAAAACCTGGCTGTAGTGCTATCACCTCTGACTGACAACTACAACAAAAAAAGAATTTTACCATATAAATTGGACAAGTCTTCAGAGGGAGAAAAACGCCACCAATACTATCAACACATACACATCACTTATGTTTCAGCTATATTTGATTTCTCAAAGACCTGAAAGTCTGTAAGATCTGAAAAGTACAGTTTGCAAGAGGGTAAAAAAACCCTACTGCTCCTTCTATAGTCAAGCCTCTTCTTTCTCCTCTGCACACACACACTTTTTTTAATGTTCCCATGTCACCTTTAACAGATTTTATGGAGTTAAAAGACTGATTGCTATCTCGCATTTGACGTACAAGGAATGCTGTACTCTAGGAAATTGACTCCAGATGCTGAAAAATGTTCACATTCAAAAAGATGTATATTTTAATTTAAAAATCTTTATATACAAAACAATATCAAATGAAGGGGTGTTTTACACCTAATTTTTAAGGAGATCCTGGGAGGAAACAGTCGCAAGCAAGCAAACAACACCTGTATCTCACTTCAGTTTCCATACAGCAGTAGAATTCCATTTAAGGAATATTTCCTTGATCTTCAGAAAAGGGATACACCTCTAAAGCAAATACCAAGTCAACAACAAAGACTTGTGATAGGATAGAAATCTTAATTGCTTCAGAGTGTCTCCTTGGTCCCTGCTCTATTTTAAATTCTAATTTATACTTTTATAAAAACAGCTAAAGAACTAATATAATCCAAGCACAAAACTGGAAGTTTCAGTATATTTTCTTTTTCTCCTTTTTTTTTTTTTTAAATTAAATATATCAATGATAATACCACATACTTTTAGTCCCTGTATCTGCAAAGATAACTGACTCCTGGAAAAGCAGGCAGCTTGTTTTGTTCACTATGCAGGCAACAGTAATAGCCAAGCTGTCAGTTAGACCTCCCCCTTACTGTGCCATTTACCCAGATTACCCAGGCCTAAAATACGTGTCTTTATTAAGAATTCAAATCTAACACCAAATATATGTAAGGCACTTCGTAGGTTTACAGGTTAAATATAATCTAAAAGCAATCCATTTAGAACAAGCTCACAGACTTCTTTGAACACCTTCCCTCACCAAACAAGAAAGATTTACAGCTAAATGTGAGAAGTAGTAAGTACAGCAACTTAAGCAGCCTTTAACTCACCAACCCCCCAATCCATTTTCTTCTCTGCAAATACAGATACAACTAACAAAAGCCAACGTGTTATAGACACAAGTAACAAAAAGCCATTGAGACAAGATGCTACTCATCTCTCTCAATCCCTGGACGAAGGTTTTCTGTTCTTTAATCACCTTTGTTGTGAAAAGTAAAAAATAAAAATTTTCAGCAGAAGAGATCACTGCTTTACAACACTTCAGACTAGAAGTCTTTCCAGTATTAAAAGCTTGCCTCCGTCACCAAGACGACCAAGGGGATTCTGGGCTCTACAGGAAAGAGTGTGGCCAGTAGGTTGAGGGAGGTGATTCTCCCCCTCTGCTCTGCCCTTGTGAGATCCCACCTGGAGTCCTGTGTCCAGCTCTGGAGTACTCAACATAGGAAGGACATGGACCTGGCGGAACAGCAGAGGGCCATGAAGATGATCAGGGGGAGGGAGCTGTGATTCTTTACTGTGAGGGTGGTGAGGCTTTGAGCAACCTGGTCTAGTGGGAGGTGTCCCTGTCCAAGGCAGGGGCGCTGGAACCCGATGATCTTGAAGGTCTTCCTTCCGACTCTAACCATTCTATGATTCTATATAACTCCCTCTGACAACTGACTTACATTTTCTTAGACAACTTGGGAATTTCCAGCAGAAAGATAAACATGGCTTCTAAATGAGCTGTTACTGGCTAAAAAAGCTGCTTGCTTTTTGTTTTTTTCAACAGGAACAGATGTACTAGAAAAATGTTAACGTATTATTAAAATTCCTTATCACCCTCCCAACTAAATTTTATATCATTTTAAAAAAATAATTTTCATTCCTTTGAGTACACTGTTGAAGTAACACATACAATATTTCCTACTAGATTAGAAATACATTTAAGAAAAAATTATAAAGAGCATTAAGATTGAACATTCAAGCACTCAAAATTTAGAAAGCATCAGCTCAGTTGTATGGCAACTGCAAGATACCCTGAGTGTACGCTGCGTGACAGCTTTTAATAACATGGCCTTGCACTGTTCATGCTACATCTCTGTTCTGATCAAGCAGGAAAACAGAAGTTCTGTGGACTGGAAAAACGTTTGGAGAGGCCAAATATTTTCACAAAATGTGCTGGATGTACTTACTCTGAATAAAAGTTTTATGGAAGACATTTAATGTATAAATAGCACATTATTAATCTGCATTATCTTTTAAAATAAACTTTCCTTCACATTTCATCCAATTTGAACATTAACTGTGAACAAAATTACCACACATCTGGCTCTCAACAAGTGTCTTAAGAAAACGGAAAAAGCATGGTAGCTTGAGACAGGTACAGTTAAGAAGGTTATTTCAAAACAAAAACAAAAAACAAAGGAGGACACGAGGACATTGCTGAAAAAGTGTCTCAAAAGCTTTGGTTAGTACGGTCTAACTTATTCCCGATTCTGTTTCTTTGAAGTAACAAGGCAATTCCAAGTAAGAGCCAGTAAAAACTTTCTGGCTTGACCTCCTCTGTGTTTTCTCTCACTACATTTCCATGCACAAAATCTTATCTGGGGTTTTGTGTCAAATTGTTTAGATTCACTTGTCATATTTTGTTACCAAATGAGAGACATTTCAAAGAAAAATCTAAGTACATCATACCTGAGAAAAAGTATGTTTCTGATAATACTCACATGCCCTTCCCCATTGTAACAAGGTTGTAAATGGACTGCTAAACCAAGAAAATGCTTATGCTGAAGTGAGGAAAGCAGCACTAACAACCATAAGAAAGAGGAGAAACCAGGGAAAAGGGAATATTAGAACACTGCTCAGAGTCAAGCAGAAGTTTGTGGATTAATTTAGAGCTTGTGCTTGAAGGCAAAAGCATCTCATCCGGTTCTGTTTCTCTGGGCTTTCAGGTTATTGCCGAGTTGATTTTGCTGATGGGGTTTGCTTGTTTTTCATTCATATTCTTGGGCACCTCCAGAAAATATCATTGTTTAGAGGACAGGTCTAACACTGGCTGGCGAGAATCTAAGTACGTTTAACAGGGTTGAAATTACAGGTTGAATATCATGATAAAAAGTAATAACATCTACACGGTGTTTCCATCCAGGTATTCCAAAGCTTTTTTTACAAAGGGAGTTTAACACTATCACTGGCATTTTATAGATGGAAGAGAGATGTAACAAAGATGACAAAGGAAGCAAGGATGGATCTGGCCAGGGAAAGCCCTGGTGTTTTTAATCTGACAAGACCAGAATATTCTAAGACAAACATAAGGTGGGAAATACGAGTCATTCACTTCAAACCAGTATCCTGTACTTCCATTTGTTACCCCAATTGCAACAATACATCATCCAACTCAAAGGGTTTACAAAGGAATAAGAACACTCATACTAAATTTATCAGAATGCCAATCTAAATCTGTCGGGTGATCTCTGTCCATAACAGACAGGAGATTTTTTAAACTGCATTTTAATAAAAAAGATGGGACAGTGAAGTAGGCAGTTGTGTCACATACCATTTCTCCCTATTGATTCCAATGCATGAAAATATTTTTAATATAGTTGTCACTGTTATTGCCATTTATACCCATAATAAAAATCATTTTCCTATATCTAACAAAGATTTAAATAATGCTGTTTTGAGATCAAGTTTTTAAGTACCTGCCTTGTTCCGAAACAAACATCAAGTTTTCTGTTTCTTGAAGCATGTACATTTTTGAAGTATCTCTTGCTTACACAGTGAAAATATACTATATAAAAGCATAAAGCTCTGCCCACTACAAAGATATCGATGTTCCATTCCTCTTTCCTCCCATAAAAAAAAAAAAGGAAAAATTAAGCAAAAAATCCACTAGAACAACAAAAAGTTTTGAAGTTACAAGAATGAGGTATCAGAGAGTTTGGTAATTTTTATCCAAACACAAAAGGCCTCGACTGAAAACTTCAAAGCAACAAAGACTTTGATAGATACAGTATCCTGCAAAGTCACTCCACATACAGGTTTACTGGGAACAGGAGGCCTCTCACAGCCCCAAATGCACATAACATTTAGAACAGAGGAAGAACAAACCAGACAGTAGCTAAAAGAACACAAGAATGTGAAAATGTCATCCAGCTGCACAGGGGTACGGATTA
Source organism: Thinocorus orbignyianus (assembly GCA_013400375.1). NCBI lineage: Eukaryota > Metazoa > Chordata > Aves > Ciconiiformes > Thinocoridae > Thinocorus > Thinocorus orbignyianus. The sequence goes on from VXBW01000858.1 coordinate 623,581, forward strand.
ATCACATCCTTTTACGTGTTAAATTTACAATTCTCCATATAAACATTTTGATTGTTAATTAAGCTACACTGGGGGGGGGGAGGGGGGATTGAGGGACACCCACCACAGCTCCCATGATTGAGTAATGATCTTGTTTTCTCTGTGTAACAGAACATACAGACAACATAGTCTGTATAAACTAACACTTCTTTCAGCTAAACCTGTCACACGTAATTTCCAAAGAACCTATTGTCATGCAACTTATTTTTTCCCCCTCCAGCCTCAAAACCTGCATTTATATAGCACATTGGCCAATACACACCAACCTACTACAGCCACCTGCAGTGCAGTAGCACCTATAAATGGAACAAAACTTACTCTTCCAACAATCACATTCTAATTCTTATTGGTTTTCCCAATGCAACCTTCAAGATACTCTGTTCTTGAAAAGCATACTCAGAATTATGGCCTAAATCCTAACGACATATTTTGACGTAAGAAAACAAATCCAATAAATGCCTACCTGAACCCACTGGAGATGAGCCAACACTAAGACTTTGTAAACTTCCATTCCTGAGCAAAGTTGGAGATTTTTGAAGACCAGAGCTTGTCACACTTCCTGCAGCAGACGCCACAGATGAAGTTGGGGAAGCAGAAGAAACTGAAAGATGGGAAATACTTTCTTGACCTTTATTTCCTTTGGGTCTACCAGGCCCGTGCTTACTTTGCTTATTTCCTTTCCGTTTCTTCTCTGTTACAGTTTCTTCTTCTATTCCAGAAGTTTGAGCTCGTTTATATGCTGTAGAAGTAAGGCTTGAATTACCTATGTCTCCAGGTGAGCTGTCAAAGTTTTTAGATTGGGAAACAGCTGATGATGAAGGGAGACCAATTAAGGAAGTGAAACAACTGACACCCCCCTCTTGACTCCCAGTCTCTCCTTTATGTACATCTTTGGTTGAAGAAACCTGTTGAGAATGCGTGAAACTGTCACTTCGCAGATCTGTGTCTGTAAAACTCAAAAAGTCCTGGGGAGACTGAACTGAACTTCCAGAGGATGACTTGATGCTCCCAGGAGTGCCCAAAAAGCTCCCTAAAATAGAAAGAAAAGAAAAAGTACAATTATTTTTTTCCTACAGTTGATAAAAACTGATGGGAAAGGTTAACATCTTAGGATACACAACTCTGAAGTGCAAGGATTTTATGAGAAGTGTGACCAAGAGATAAAGAATTTACTTTTAAGGTAACTCATTGCTTCTCCTGCCGATTGTCACTCTGCTGGATCTGATTCTCAGATTCCTACCTGAGATTCAGATTTGAATTGGGGGCACAAACAAGGTGAAAATGAGTAAAAGAAGAATAACAACTTTGCTGCTTTGGCAACTTGGACATCCCTGAAGTTTTAAAGCCACAACAAATGGTGTCAGTGATGGGGGCTATCTTTGTTTCACAAGTCAGAGCAGTTTTTTCTAAACATTCTCACATATAAAAAGAAGATTGACAGAAACATGCTATGGCCACATGTACACTATGCCTGCAATCTTCCTTAGCATTCTACTTAAATCAAGGGTCTGACACAGGTCAAGGGAACACCAATTGCACTTAATTTACCCTGGCTGAGGAGGTGTTCCACAGAAGAGGTATTTTTCAAAAGGACATAAGGGGAAGTAGAGAAAAGTGTATAAAAATGCCATTTTAAGCCTTGCATAGCACTGGCAGAGAACCATAAAGATCTTCTGTGCACCAGAACTACCTTGCTTCTGTAATATTTGGAATGCAGTCTTCATCACTGTGCTAGCATATGCAAAGCAGAAAACGAAGCACATTTAGAAAACACAAATACTTTCACTGAAATTCATTCATTTTATATGGGTGGGTGCATGTGGGTACTGTTCTGAAGAACTAAAACTGATGGCAACTATCCTGTTAAAAAAACACTCCCAAATACGGCACTGGGAGTAAAAACACTCCTTTAAAAATTATTGTTTTATCATTAATACTCCATTAACATTATTAAGAAAGCTATTTAACATACAATGTACATTAATACAGCAATTAAAAAGAGATAAAACCATTGTTGGTCTGTATTTTGAATAACTTACATCAACTTCACTTAATGTAGCTTTAAAGTAAATACATGCACATATTGAAGATCTATTTTGCCATCTGCAGCAAGCAGCATTTTTCCTTAAATGTAGGATTCCAGAAGATATTTTTCAAAGTTTTGAGGATTTAAAAAAGAAAAACTAACCAAAAGCAATGCTTTTCAAGTATTTTTTTTCAAGTATAAAAGCCTGAAATATTGAAAGAGCTCTCGACGAATTTAGAAGTGCTGACTACATAATGCAACATCATAAAGCAGAAAAGTCAGTCAGCTACTATATGCCACAGTGAAAATTATGAAAAAAACCTATTACTTTATAGAAGGCCTAATTTGTTGTGTTTCAAAATAACATGTTCTATTAGTTAAATAATAAAAAATAGACTGTTGAATTTTTTTTTACCTTTCTTCAACTGTGATGAAAGTGCCATAGTAAACTTGCTTTTTAGAAGTATTAACAGTGCATTGAGTGGGTTTTAGCATATTCACAATGTCCCAATTTTTTATTACATGAGGCAAATAAACCATATATACTTCTCACGTAATCATATTCTGATTACATATTTCAATTACCAAAAAATGAAAGTAAGAACGTCTTTCACTTTGAAGAAAACCGTGTATTTTAAAGGTCTGCAGTTTTAAAAATTGTTTAGGGACCACCGCATCCTACACATTAGGTACTTGTTTCACTCTACTATGCACTAACTAAAAATCAGAAGTAGTATTCCCTTTAAGAGCTAAGAAAGACCTCTAGACTCAAATTCATATGTTAAATTTTACCTGACTAACTCTTCATCACATAAAGAAACTTTTCTGGTTCTAGCAGTTAAAGAGAACACTCTAACAGTCTAAACAAAAGCATCGATTTTGCCCTTTAAAGATGCATGACCTTCTTTGTCACGTGATAACAATGAATATTTTTTTCCCTGGAAAAAGATGTTTTTTCCCCAAAGTGAAACAACATTCTCTTTATTGAGGAGAAAGGATGAACTACTTTTCAAGTTTTAAATATGTAAGATTTCTAATTCATGTCAAAGCAGAAGTCATGTTGCAGCCTAACAATTAATACCTTGCTGAAAAGGGCTCGCTGCAGTCACAGTTGTTCCTGGATTTCTTCCAGCACCAGGCTTTCTTCCCCTCTGACCTGAGCTGTGACCTGCAGATTTCTTCCCTTTGCTCTCTGACCCTCTAGCCTCTGTAGGATCTTTTCCACTTGAAATGTGTGGAGAAACTTCCTGGAAATTTGCATTGGTAAATCGAGCTGTAGTATCTTCCAACCGCTTCAAGGAGCCTGACATGGAGTTGTTGCTAGTGCTTGTGTACGTCTAGCGTTATGATAAGAGAAAAGAAATCAGAAAAAAGAAACAGGTCACACACACACACAAAAAAAAAAACACTAAGAACTGTTTAAAAGAACTTGTTATCTCAAATAAATTTAGAAGTGCTCAAATACTGAGGTAAATGGCAACAGCAAGAGTTAAATAAACTGAACAGTTAACATTTCCAGCAAACAAATGAAGAGGGCAAAACTTCATTTTCTGAAGTAAAAAAAATAATGCTGCCTTGGATTGAAATTTTTACTTTACTGAGCTTAAAGAAGTAATCTCAAATTTATGGTTACACACTCTATACATTATATTTGAATAGGATATTGTTATTTTACTACATAAAATTAAAAAAAGGAAATATGAGACCATTCAGGCTTTTCTGCAAATACAATTTTTATGCCATTTGTTTCGTCAAACTGGAAACACTGTTCCACCAGCAGTGGATCTGATGAGAAGGCTTCAGAACCTAGGAACTTGCATTTTTAAGACTTAATAATCTTAACACCAAACCAAAATCAACTCCAACAAGCCCAGCTGCCCCTTATTGTCTTCACTTCCCACCATCACAGCAGTATCACCAAGTAAAGAAGGCACAGGAGTTCTAGTTGGCCAAGACACACGCAGAAACCACTGACCACCAACTACAAACCCGCTCCCCAATAGGAAGGTAAAAGCTTAACACACTCTTGACCTCCCAATGCAGATTTCTTCTTCAACCCCCATCCATTCCCAAGAATTAATGACCTTTTCCTACACCCCATAAATTCTTCACCAGGGCCTTCAAAAATTTATATATAAGCTCCTTATTCTTCCATCAAAGTTTGTCAGAATTGTTCATCTTGGTAAACAGGAGTCAAAATAGGTTCACAGAAAGTAAGTAGGTGGGCAGGGAAACTGTGGGTGCAGCATCAGAAAACCGCACAAAAGGAATGTAATTGTTTTCATAATAAGATTTTTTTTAAAAAAAGAGTTGTAATAAAAGAAAATTAGGAAAAAGGAAATACTATTCTGACGTTGTTTATACTCAAACCAGCCAGTAAAATAGCCTTTTGGCTGCATAAAGTTTCTTCAACTACAGAATACGAGTCAAACGTAGAAGCTACTCATCTGTTCAAAACAAGCTTAGCTTGTTTTCCAAGTCTTTACAGAAGAGAGTTTAAACTATTATCTGATTAGAGACCACACAAACACACGCCTCTTAAAACTGAACATACATGCACATTTTTCCTTCCCTAAGATGTTTGCTGGATTTAGGCTTACACCAGAATATTTCTTCATTTATATACAGCTTGGCATAGCTGGTAGAAAAAGTTTTCCCTATCTTGGCTAGAACAGGTAAGATATTTACACAGAACATAATTTTCAGTTGCAAATGCCAGAAGACAACTAAACATGCAAGTTTTGTGGAAGATGAAAATTTCAATCTATTTGTCAATCTATTTTCAATCATTATGAACTGCAATATAAATGTATTGAGGATTTCCTTAATAACAGTGAAGAAAAATCACTGTAAGCCTGTTGAAGTACAATGTTAAAAACCATTTACCTCAAATCCATGTTACTACATTGGTAACGGTTTGTTATGGCTTGAGAAACCCGTAACAATTTATTGTCACTCAGACAATTATTCCATCACCCCACCACTCCTCCACACCCAGGAAGGGGAACCAGGGAAAACAAGGAAACACAAGGGTTGAAATATAAAGAGGTTTAATAGGATAAGACTAAATAACTAACTCTAATACTAAAGAACCAATATTGATCCCAACACCAATAAATAAACATACAAGGATTATACTCAGCCAGCTCTATCAGCAGGAAGCTCTGCACTCCTGGCAGGAGACAGCCAAGGTGGGACACTGTGAGCTTCAGGAGGAAGGGAAGGTCTCACGGGTCCGGCACCGGGGCAAGGAGTTCTCTGGACTGACACCAGCAAGGAAGAGAGAGAACTACGCAGAAAACTACCTAATTTATATCGAATGTGACCTTCAGGGTATGAAATAAGCCTGTTGGCCAGCTGGGCTCAGGTGCCCAGGTCTCACTCCTCCTCATCCCTGCACCTGGCAAAGCTCAAAAACACCAAGACCTTGAATCCCACAGAGCCTGGCTGGCTATCAAGTAAATATTTTCACAAATTCAGACACTAGACTCTTCTAAAAGTGCCGTTTTCCCAAGCATTAGAAGAGAAGTTACTCCTGTGTCGCTCAAGCCAGGACACTGTTTCTAATGAAGATGGAGTCAATCCTAAGGTGAGCTTAGTCGTTAACTTTTTGAACTATTATGAAGTCCACAAGCATGCCCAATTTTCCTGAAAATGATGTGTCACTTGACCTAAGTTAAGAAGCAATGGTTCAAACTTGGGTCATTTGAACAAAGGGTTTCCAGACATGCAATAACCCAAACCAAAAGCCAGCCAAATCGCAGTTTGTGTTTTTGAAAATTTTTCCTCCAACAGGTATTTCTGTTTTGGAAGGTGCTATAAAGTATACTGAAACATATATGGTTACTTAGATTATCTTGAATGAAAATATGATGCAATGTACCCTAAGCAAAAGCAAAATAAAATTGATATCATCTGTTTAGCTGTTTAATTTTTTTTTCTTCCACAGATCATATTCTTCACCTTAAGAAGCTAATTGTCACAGTGCCCTAAACGAGATCTACACACATCAATCTCTTTAAGAACAGATATCCACAAAATACAGAATAGGATGTAAGGGAATACTGCAGCACAAGCTTTAGATTATTAAGCTAAATTAGTTCATACAATAATCCACATTCCACTAGGAATACTGATTTTCTGAAACGTTAAGTTCAAAAAGACAAAAGCATAACAGAAATGTCTCAGAAAAATCTTAATATGCCATGGTAGAGCTACAGAGTCTGTTTGCGTGGGGGCTCTGGGGGTCAGGAGAGTGAACGTGGCAGTGGGCAAGGGTCGGAGGACAGAGGCAGAACACCTTTGGTCATTTAACAACCAACTTCAGTCTCTACAGCCTCTGCCCCCCACCCCATCTTGCCCCTTCCCAACACATGGAATCCACTGCTCGAGGCTTCTCCCTTCACTGCTCACACTTCAGTCAGGTTTTTTCCTTCATTTCCATCTGTATCCCACTGCTGTATCTGTATCCCACTATCTGTATCTGTATCTATTTCTTCTGTATCCCACCGTGGTAGGATCTGAGTGTCTCCACTGAGAACCAGGCTGGGCTGATAGTCAAGGTGAACTGAGGAGGGTTATCATCACCAGCTCTACTATTTCAGCTAAAATTGAGTCAGCTGTACTTTCTGTTTGCAGTATCTTTCATTTAGTTACTGGCTACAATTTGAATACAGATACACTATCTGGTGTATCTGTGTACATCAATGCTTTAGAGGTTTGTTTTAATGAGTAATCAAAGAAAGAGACAACTGTATTTTTCTGTATCTGTTAAACTATATGCATTTTTAAACTCTCAATACAAGCTGAAGCTCGAAACCCGAGACAAAAGCCTTTATCAGGACCAAATAAAGGGCTGATGGCTCTTCCCAATTAAGAAGGCAGCCAGAAGAAAACCTCATCTGAAGAGGCAGAAACAGTATTCAAATTCCCAAATTATTCTAGTCCTTCACTAGTTACTCACTATCTATGCCCCAACAGAAAAGTGAAAAAGTTGCTAGCACATTAATCAAAGAGTAGTTAAGAATTTCTTCTTCCAAACTTTTTCAAACTCAGCTGATCCAGACTGAGCAGTGTCTGCTGAGACAGTACAGGAATGCACAGAAATGCCTCTCACACTCGTATCCCAACACAGCATTTGTACCAGAACCTCAGTAAAATTCCTTGGAATTAAATTTTTCAGAGCAAACAGGCAAACCGAGTATATTAATGCAAATATTGTAAATCCACAGCTTATTCTGCAGCCTTTCATGAATCTATCTTAAGAAACCATTCATCCAGATAAAAACACACTTTAAGGCATCACCTGCATAAATGATCCTTACCATTGTATCACACAGGATTTAACTTCTTTAAAAAGGAAAAACAAAGTTAATTTCAAATTCCAGTTCCCCCCACAGGAACAGCACGGTAGCAGAAGTGATTATATACCACGATAAAATAACTTAGTCACTGCCAAGACAGACTGCTGTGAAAAAGACATCAAGTCCAAATCAATTCTGACAACTCTGTGTAAAAGGACGCAAAAAGTAACACATTAATATGGTATTCTGAGCCAAATATTTGTCTCAGAAAAAAAAAACAAACCCTTGTTTTAATATTAATTTGAAATTTTTGAGGAACACACTATTAATTTATTACCTAGAAAAGCAAATGCATGAAATGGTGTCAGAAGGACTTAGGAAAAAAACTAAAAGAAGACAACTGAAGGAACCAGCCTCAAAAATCACTTCCAAATATCCAGCAGGTAGTCTCTAAAAAAACCATGACCCTTACTAACTTCATTTAAAAATAACAAACACCAATTTTTTCTGCCGATCTGAAGCATGATACAAAGAAGGTAGAAAGCCAAGAAGACATCTTAGGGAGAAAAAAAAACACAGGATGCAAAAGGTTTAAAAAAAGAAAACTAAAGGACACATGTTGATATATAAACTCTACAATGGATACTTGTTTAGTTTAATTCATTTATACTTTAAGTTCTAGAATTATAGACAGTTTCTGCTTGCTTTAGTGTTTGCCCAAGTTCGACCTTGCTACTGACCATAGAGTTACACCACCTTTTTTTACACCCACGTATTTAATGATTTTTAAGACTACAAAGAGATGGGGATTAGGTATTCAAAAGAATGTATAAATATTTAAAATGTCCCTATTATAAATCATATAGAATTAACTACAAAAATATATCTGACTTGCTATACGGACATATTTAGTACAATCTTATTTAACATTATGACCAATAACTCAGCAAGATTTTCATTCTTTACTTGGATTAAATAGAGGTCGGCTAAAAATAGTATCATACTCCTGCTCATCTTACTTGAGGGTACATGCACTGAGTCCTAAACCTCGTAATTAGGAAAAGACAAGGAGAACAAAGCAATTAGACATCAGCAGAAAAAGAACCCACTGTATCTTCATCATTAAAACATATGCTAATAGGTATGACTCCAAAATAACCAATATTTCCATATATATTTTCTTTCACTTTTACACAAATGTACAGTAGTGTCACTTTGTGTTAAAGCTTATTATGATGATCATTAGATAATCAAAGTACATAATGGATGTAATTCAAGAAAGGGAAGATCATACACAGCACAAAATGCAAACAAAAATTGTAGAGTTGCAATGAAGATCTTATACAAGATCTTCCCTTATTTACAAGTTTTCTCAGACTTAAGAGGAATATGTTCAGGACAAATTAATAAAATGAAGTAAGAAAACACATGAACCATTCAATACTATTCAAAGAGTTCTACAATGTAATTTCAATAAAAAATGTCACACTCACTGACTGCAATGTCTACTCACTCTTAAACCAAAACAACAAAGCAGCAAATTGACTCTACTTTTTTTTCTTTTTTTTTTCCCATAAAGAGTTATTGGGAATTTCAGAAAACCACTGACTAGTGTCAAAAAGAATATAGCAGAACCAGAAACAATACTTAGCAGAAGCACGAGTGACAAGTAATGGAATGTTAACAGGTCTACATCCTCAAGTTAACAGCCCTACTGTTCAGAATAAAGAAATATCCAAAGCATAATAAAAAACTAACTTTCTTGGTGATGATTCTTCAAGTTGATACCACTAGATAAGGAAATACTTCCAGGGACTAGAGACAGTTGGTACTCCAGTTGTTTCCAACAATCTGACAAGGTCTTGGTGTACCATATGCAAAGAGATACATGAATTGACATTGCACATCAGCAACCAAGCTCCTTACAGTTAACACAACTTCAGTGTCTTTTCTAAAAACCAGTGCTTGATGTACTGACGGCTAATTAATGCAAACCATGATTGTTTGTGGATTGTGCAAGTGATTCTTGTAGAGTACAGGGAGAACCTGCACCAGTACAGGTAGAGGGCTGACCTGCTGGAGAGCAGCTCTGAGGAAAGTCCTGGTGGGACAACAGGACAACCATGAGCCAGCAACGGGCCTTTGTGAAAGGCCAATGGCATCCTGGGGTGCATCAAGAAGAGTGTGACCAGCAGGTCAAGGGAGGTCATCCTGCCCCTCTACTCTGCCCTGGTGATGCCCCATCTGGAGCACTGTGTCCAGTTCTGGGCTCCCCAGTTCAAGAAGGACAGAGCACAGAACTGCTGGAGAGGGTACAGCAGAGAACCACAAAGATGATGAGGGGCCTGTAGCATCTCTATTATGAAGAAAGGCTGAGGGACTTGGGCCTTTTTAATCTGGAGAAGGCTGAGGGGGGGATCTGATCATCACCTGTAAATATTTAAAGGGTGGGTGTCAGGAGGAAGGGGCCAGTCTTTTTTCAGTGGTGCTCAGTTTGATGACAAGAGGAAATGGGCACAAACTTATATATAAGAAGTTCCATCCAAACACGAAGAGGAACTTATTCACTTTGAGGGTCGCAGAGCACTGGAAGAGGCTGCCCGGAAAGGTGGTGGAGTCTCCGCCTCTGGAGGTATTCAAAACCCACCCGGACAAGTTGCTGTGCAACCTACTCTAGGAGGACCCTTACAATAAGGGTGGCAAAAACACTGCAACACGTTGCCCGGGAAAGGTGGTAGATACCCCATCCCTGGAAACATTCAAGGTCAGGTTGGACAGGGCTCTGCGCAACCTCATCTGGTTGAAGACATTCCTGCTCATTGCAGGCAGACTGGACCAGATGACCTTTAAAAGTCTCTTTCAACCCAAAGTATTCTATGACAACTTCCATCTTAAATGCTTACAAGTTCTGTGATAGCTCAGCACACACAAGTGAATTTCAAAGGAAAGATTTTCTAAAAAGATTTCTAAATGTTTAAATTTCTAAATTTAAAATTTACTTAAAATAATTTCTAAATTTAATTTTTTTTCTAAAATTTTCTAAATATTTTCTAAAACTCCTCAAATTATTAAATGCTAAGTTAACGGAATAAAACTTGCTAGAGTATCAGTGGCACATGACTGGGGTCATTAAACTGCTCACTATTCAATGACAAAAATCTAAGCCTTTCTTCATATTATAACCCTCAAAATATTTTAGGATTTTACACTATAGGAAAAAGCACCAAGTGTGCTTGACAGTTACAGAATGAATGCCATCATAAAGCTCCTGCACACACACTGGAATGATTACATCATCAAATTTCCACAGAAGTAATTGAAGTGGAAGAGGAGGAAAGCCGTATTGACTTACTTTCTCTGTAGTTACAGTAAGAGATGGAACCAAGGATGGTGAGGACTCCGACTGCTTCTTATATTTTTGCTTGTGTTTATCTTTCTCTTTATATTTCTAGAAGTTATAAAAGAAAATATAACCTAAGTTCAGCTTCATCTTTAACACAAACCATTTTACATGTAATAAAGCATTATCAAAACTTAAGAGATGGTAATAAACGTCCTATGCAATTTTAATGGAAACAACATTCAAGTTTTGAAAATTTTATAATATAATTTTATAAAAGCAAATCAAGTGGAGTTTTTTTTATTTGCTTTCAAAATACACAAACTGAAATTCTTCAATCATAGTCAGCATTCATGAATCCACTGTTGTAAACACTAACCACCAATAACCAATTAACCCACTGGAGAAAGTGGATTAAAACAGACACGGCTTCTGCTTCAGTGGTCTTCCTGCACTCCTGCACCTTCACAGTATTTTTTGTTGGGTTGTTCCTGTAAATTAATGCAAGGTTTCAGCTCTGACTCCCCTAATGTCATCTCCATGCATAAGAATGTGAAGTTTGATTTAGATTTCATTGCCAAAAAGGTGCATACAATTTACATACTAAGCAAGTATCTTCCATGTTAAACTAAGAGCTTTTAGAGTATAACAGAAGTCTTCCCATGCTGGTAGAAATAGATTCTTAGAAGATTACAGAAACAGATTAAAATTGTATTTGTTTAAATAATTCAGACAAATAATAATTTTTTTTAAAAAAAAGAGTCTAACAAAATTAACAGTTCAACTTAAAATACAGCAGTTCAATATTTGCAACAGAAGGGGTGTAAAAATCCCATTGAGTAGCTTAAAGACAAATCAAAATCTGTAAGTCTGAATGGCCATATGAAAAATTAGTAACTGTTTTGAATCTTAAAAAGCTGATAATTCTCTATCAAAATTACTACCTAGACTCTAAAAGGAAACGTCATTTGTTCGCCAGCAACTGCAACGACTCTCATCAAGCACCATGACAAGATGTAATATGTGCACACTCTATTCAGGTAACACCAAGTGTCAACTTCCTATTTCAATCACAACAGAAGAAAGATCAGAAACTTATTTCATGGAAATCAGTCTGAAAGAATAAGAAAATGGGTTCTCAAAATCTCTAATAAAATAGAATCAGTTAATTGACAATCTAGATGAAAAGCTGAAAGCAAAACACATTTATATCTACCTTTATGAACTAGAAATAGCAGCTGACTTACTTAAAGATCACCTTGTCTCCAACCAGTCTCAAATCCATTTAACTGAACTTATAACCTAGTTTTGCCAGGAAGGAAATACAGTTTAGCCAAGAAAATCCGTAAAGTACCAAAACTATCTTCACCAAAATACCATGCACAAATACACTTGCTAGAATACAATATACAAAGTTATTTGATTCTTGTACACTTCTTAAAACTCAAAGGAAGGTCCAAGAGAACTCCTTAAAAGGTTGATGGGGATTTCTAGGTTTGTTTTTTTTCAAATGCTGAAGTGAACATGTTTGGGTTTTTATACCATTGTGCTGCCTGCACAAAAATATGGACTTTTCCCTTCCATAATAAGGTGTGCAAATGGCATAATTACAAAAACATACACCATAAGGTAGGATTCCAATTGTTTGAAACCTAATATAGGCTTGTTGAGGCAGTCTTAGATCAGGTACTCTGGGTTTTTTTAATTCTAGGGGCTTTTTTGGAGGGGAGATTGTTTGTTTGAGTCTTTACAGACCTGGAAAATACGTATTTGAAAGAAAGAAAAAAAATATGGACAGGAGGAATTCAAATGCAATGTATTTTCAGCAGTTTCTCAGATATAACAAAAGTCCCAGAAGTGCTACCCATACTGCCAGAAAACAGGGATCAAGAGAAAACAGAAGCATCTACACCAACTGCCATGTTACCCATCAAATCTGTTGATGGCTCAGTGCTAGTTACCCAGCTTACTGTGTCATCAATGTACATGTTTAGCTACACTCAAGTAACAACTTCACTGAATCCCAAACAAGCATCAAGAAGGAAGTTATAAAATGGAAATCTAAGCCACTAGTGGCCTGAGTTTCTTTTGACTTGGAAATTCAAATCATCCTCAAGAAATATTTTTTTTTTATCATTTTGGAGCCAAGAGGCAATGACTTTAATAGTTTTAAGATGAAACTTCACAGCAATATCAGTAAACAACAGGAAACATTTAAATGAACATGTTCTACAATTTCTTCTGCAAACTTCTTGGTGGTCTTTTACTTCCAGTGTTAATTTTGTCCAAAAGGCAAAGGCACACCAAATTCTGATCAAAGGAATAGTCAGGAGGACTTCAAATTACATTCTGTAATGTACTGAAATCACTTTGATAGCAGTCTCAACAGGAAAGGATGTATTATGAAGAAGGAAAGAAGAGCAGAGGAAGGCAGAGAGCATAAACAACTAAGAGCCTGCAAAGAACGTGCTTTAAGTTCTGTTAAGTGAAGCATCAACAACCGCATCAAATTCCTCTGCCAGATCCAGAACATCAACACAAAGTTGAGCCAGGACAGCTCACCAAGGTTACAGCTTCCCACTCAAGGTCACTGGAGGGGTACCCCACCCAAAGGCCTTTTGCACACAAAGATCTCAGCCATAGGAGGTCTGCTGTCCTCAACTCTGCATTGCCTTCTCCTTTAGTGTATACCTCCTCTAGCAATCTCTCCTCTTCTTTCTTCTTCTTATCTTCTTTACTTTACTCTTTTCTTTTCTCTTCTTTTCCTTCTCTCTTCTTTTCTTTTCCTTTTCTCTTCCTTTTCTCTTCTTTTCTTTTCTCTTCTTTTCTTTTTCTCTTCCTTTCTTTTCTGTTTCTTTTCTTTTCTGTTTCTTTTCTTTTCTTTTCCTTTTCTGTTTCTTTTCTCTTCTTTTCCTTTTTCTTTTTTTTTCGCTTTGCTCTTTTGCTTTGCTTTTCTTTTTCATTTTTCTTTTCCCTTCCCTTTCCTTCCTTTCCTCTTCCCCTTCCCTTCACTTTTCCTTTCTTTTCTTCTTAAGTAAAGTTCAGAAGTCTTACTTCTGAATGTGAATTGTCTCCAGATGCAAATAACATCAAAGAAGTGGAGAACACTTCATTGCAGTAAAGCCTTTGAAAGGAATGCTCAGGTTTTATACTGATAGGAATAAAAATTTCAGCAACAACCTGCTGAGATGAAGAGACTTAGCTCCCACAAAGCCAATCCTTGCAGTTGCACTCTCTTCCCACCATAAGGAAGCACACTGTTCAAGGAGAAGCCACTGCCCGAGCATGCACACATGCGCTCTGGGGCATTTCAGTCTTCTTCAGGCTTGACCTCAGGTTTCTTGCAGCAGAGCCTCAGGTGTCAGATTTTATGACATAATTTAAGTGAAAGGTACAGCAGCAAGGACAGCCCAGACTGGATGCCTCCAAAGACAGGGATCCTGAAGAATGAAATCCCTGGACAATTAGACCCTTCTGATTTATATACCCACCCCTCACACATTCTTCATGTGCTGTCCATGCATCTTGTAGTTCAATGGTGATTTTTGGTCTGAGGTCTTCTAACACTTACTGGGTTCTTTCTCTGTGTCCAGGCAAGCAAATTCTTATCTTGTTGATCTGCAGTTTCAGCCAAGGGTTGGAGCCTCACCTTCTGGTTTAAACTCTCTGTGTGCCTGCACCCACTGGCAGAACATGGAGAACTGAAGAGTCTCAGACTTGGGAAAAACACTACCAAAACATCAGTGTGGTATCAACATCTTCCTTATACTAAAAGATTAAATACAGCATTGTATCAATTGCTGGGAAAATTACTAAAAAATAATTCTATTGCAACCTAAAAGCTTCAGCAAATCCAGCTACTCACGCGAAGTAAAACTAGGCAGACAGCACAAATCACACAAAAGTAAATAATTCTAATTAAAACTTACTTATTTATGCCAAATAACTAGTATCCCTCCACACATACAAAGCTTAAGTTCTGTACTACGAACTTTTGGACCCAAAAAAGGAATAACAGAGGGACAGATCTAAAAAAGAAATAAGAGGGACACTAATTCCCACAATATTTAACAAATATGACAGATTTCCATCAAGTCTGTCTCAAAGGACACACAAACTAACCATCTCCTGTGCTGCCAGAAAGCAAACAAACAAACAGTTGGCTGTTCACTGAAGACTCACTGCATGCTTCACTTTTCTAAGACCTCCTATGACAAGCAACAGCTTAAGAAAAAAAGAATATATATAAACATCCATCCAGAAAGCCAAATGGAAACCTACTGTTCTAGGGAAGGTAATGATATCAAATGTCTGACCTTTTAGAAGCTTTACCATAAGGAAAAAAGGAGTAGAAATTGCTCTTAAAGGACTGAAAACAACAAGCAAAAGTTAAAGGAGCTCCAAGGGCAGGCAGATCCCGTGTATCCCATTTATACACTCAGACTTACATTTCTTAAAGATTCACAAGCATGAGTTCAGATGTTCCAAACACCTGTATTTTAAGACAGTTGAAGAGCTGCTACTTTCTGTAAAAACTCAATTTAGCAGAAGAAACATTCCAAGGAAGAGTACGTTAGAAAATACAGGGTCAATTACAAAACTGGCAAAGCAAACTTCAGTCTTGGTTCACAAACAGGGTAACTCAACAGACCAGATTCAGACAGCTCCTGAAACCTTTCTTACTCTAAGAAAAATAAGGCGTGATTGCCACGCAGCCACTGGGCAAACAGCTGTAACATCATTCATCCTAGAACTTTAAGAGCCCTGATTTATGATGTAGCTAAATAACAGTACAAAATACCAAGAGTTCATATGTCATGATTAATCAGAAGGCTTTATTTATCACTAGGGATCTCATTTCTGGCTTTTGTTTCTTATCTAAAAAACTGTGTAATACCATCTTAATTCCAATAGCTACATGCTGCAAGATAAGAAAACAAATATGGTGCAAGAATTCTCAAGTTCTGTAACACCTTCTGTACATTGCCCTCTTGTGGGGCAGGGAAAAAGGAAAAGGAAAAAAAAAAAAACACAAAAAAACCCACCAACAACAAAAAACCTCCACATTTTTATTGCTTCTATTTCTCCCACAAATATCCAATCCACAAAATACGGTTCCAACTCTTCCTTTCTTTAGCTCTGTCATGATTTAACCCAGCAGGCAGCCAAACACCTCACTCCCCCGCCTTCAGCAGGACAAGACAAAAAGAATCAGGGGGAAAAAAGTAAAATTCATGGTTGAGATAAAAACAGCCTAATATGAGAAAATAATAACAATAATAACAATAAAAGAATATACAAAACAAGTGATGCACAATACAACTGCTCAGTGCCCAGCCCATTTCCAAGCAGTGACCGCTGATCCCTCATTTATATACTGAGTATGATGAACACAGCACAGGCTGGAGAGCAGCCCTGAGGAGAAGGACTTGGGAGTTGCTCATGGATGAGAAGCTCAACATGAGCCGGCAGCGCACGCTGGCAGCCCAGAAACCAACCCCAGCCT
>VXBW01000858.1:639879-659267 GCA_013400375.1 Thinocorus orbignyianus
TGAATATTCCTGTGGGTCAGTTGTCCTGTCTATCCTCCCTCTCAGCTTCTACGAGAGTCTGAAAAAGTCCTTGACTGCTTAACAACAAGTGAAAATATTAGTTTGTTATCAACATTATTCTCATCATAAATCCAAAACATAGCACTATATCGGTGGCGAGTAAGAAAGTTAACTCTATGCCAGCCAAAACCAGGACAAGCTCATTTACACATTTGATCACTCTAAAGATCAGCACTTGCTTATTCATTTTCTTTAAAGTACTTTCAGATGAAACATTTATCAGAGTACTGAATGAAAACATCAACTCATCAAAATATCAAATTAAGAATTCAGGTATAATTTTATCTTAACTCTGCTCTGTTACCAACAGAATAAATGTTAACAAATCTATCCTTTACAGTCTGGCCCTCAATGTCTGAGAGGACTGAATAATGCAAGGGAACGATAACTTTTCCGGTACAGATTAAATGGATGAGTGCAGCTTTTCTCCAATGGTATCAGTAATTCATAACATTTCCACATGGAAGTATCATTTAACTTGTTGAAGGTGTTCAGACTTATTTGCAATTCACTTCTGCCTCAGGAACGCACAGCCTTCTCCAAAGAGGTTTACACAGTACTTTTGTTTCATTAACCTCTCAGACCTCCTGTGTGCGAATTCAAACTGCTATAACAGCAGCAACAGAAACCAAAGTGGACAGTTTTCTGCTGGTTTAGTGAGCTAGGTTACTTCAGTGAAAGACTGTGAGTGATGAACAGTAACAGGGACAAGAAGAGGTAGATATAGAACAGAGGAGCAAGAACTCACCTGCCCAGGGAAGAGGAGACTAACTCTCTTTATTTTAATTTTAATTTTGGAAGAATTAAAACACATGCACACTATCAGCAAGCACCAGTGCTTGGCCCTTCAGACAAACCTGCTTGGGCTGATCTTGGAGTATTCCACTTTTATCCTCTTCCCTATTACAAAAAGCATAACCACCACCCTTGGCTGTCCACAACCACAACATTTTCAAATCTACTTTCCTCAGTAATTCTTGTAAGCAAAATCACCTGAATATCTAAATCATTTTTCAGCCACTGTTTTTCGCTCCTTCAAATAATTCCAACATAGAATCATAGAATGGTCAGAGTTGGAAGGGACCTTAAANTTAGAATGTTGTATTAGCACAGAGTACTCAGATCGGTGCTTTTGCCATTTATGGATTTTTTGCACTATCTTTCCATCAATGAAGCTTGTAAATCCAAAGCTGTCACCACCACAACTGATGTTCTTAATAGAATGCCACATACAGTACTTGCTGATCCCCAGTACAAGAACTGCTCGGCCTCTTATTTGTGACTACTAGCTGTAAGTAATATAGCCATAACAATTCCAGAATGAAAGATGCCCACTGTCCACAAGTTTAAAATTCAAATCCGAATTTATCTTGTTTTGACAAGAACAGCCCTAGCTCAGGCATTCATCTATCATTTTATGCGGTATAAACCACAGCAGAATAATTAAAAGCAGTAGCAGTGTTGCTGCAGTCACAGCAATAAAATGATACAGGTACAGGACGTTTACAGGGAGCAGTGGAACACGGCTGCCAGTATGTCATGGTTTGATACCAGTTACTTGGAGAGGCAACCACCACTGCTCCAAGCATCACCCCCTCCCTCCTTCTTCCTCCAGCTTTATATATTGATCATACAGTATGGGATATCCCTTTTGTGGGGTCAGCTGTCCCAGCTGTGTCCCCTCCCCAAAATCTCGTGCACCCCCAGCCTTTTGACTGGTGGAGGTGGATGAGAAGCCTAAAAGGCCTTGGCTCTGTGTAAGCACTGCTCAGTAATAACAAAAACTGCTCTTCCTTATCAATGTTGTTTTCAGCACAAATCCAAAACACAGCCCCACGCTAGTCACTATGAAGAAAATTAACTCTATCCCAGCCAAAATCAGCACGCAGTATTATTCCAATACATACATATTTAGCTCCAAGAATGAAAACTGTTCTTAAGTACCAATCCTTGAGACAATTTCTTAAAAGATCCCACTCAATACAGGGATAACGGTTAGAATTTTAACCGTCAATGGTAACAAGACTCAAGAATTGATGATAAAAATGTCAGCCAAAGCTTCTCTTAGGTGCAAGAGTAACATACAGCAATTCTTACTCATAATAAGCTACTCTTCCTTTGATATTTAACATTAAAATACACTTTCTCTGTTATTTACACAGTTTAACACTAAAGGATAATGATGGATACTGAGTGCTAAACACCTGGGAAGCACTTTATAACTTCAAAATTGGTGCAAGATTAGTTAAATCAAGGAAACTATTTACTGTCAATGCTCACCTTCATTTATTCCTATAAAAATTGCAAGTATTTAAAACTTTAAAATATGTATTATGTTACATACTGTGAAGTGCTCCACTGTCTGCAAGGTAACTTAAGGCTACCCATCAAATATATGTCAAGAAATAGGCAAACAGAACGGCAAGAAAAAAGGAATACAGATAATTACAGAGTTAATTTTCCTGGCTCAGCAAACTTAGCATTGCTGACCACCTTTACCTGCATATGGTTTACCAGCACACACAACACTGTACTTGGTGAATAGCATACACATACAACTTCATAAAATCATCAAGATTACCTTCTAGAAACTGTATTAATCTAGGATCCAAAGCAAAGAAAAACATTATCTTAAGGCAGCCTTCGCTTTTACATCTCTCACAGTTGCAGCTACAGAACTGAAGTGCAGGAAGATATATTTCTCAAACAGGAACAAGAATCAATCAGTAACCTTAACTGGACTAACAATGTGATTTTTTCTTTAACAAAACACAATTCTTGCTTAATGAGCACAGTATGAACTTACTACAACAGAGATCTACTCAAAATTCTGATTCTCCTGGTATTGCTGTAGAGATGCCTATAAAAACCACAGTGAAGTAGCAGGAGCTCCATGAAACAACTAATCAAATTTCTTCAGACAAATGTTTGAAGATTTTGCCACCCACGGAATTTCAGTTTCACAGAATACAGAGGCAATTATCACTGCTACTAATCACTACTTGTTTGTACACAGGTTCTGCAGGGGTCAGGTTTTCAGTTTGTTTTTTATCATGGTGCAAAGCAGAAGACAAAAATGTGTATTTTGAGGGAAAAGGGACAGCCGTTACAAAATGCTACATCTTACAGAGTAGTTTTTAAGTATACCTGAGGTGGTGTGTTTGTCATTTTGATTTTACAATAATTAACCAATTCTAGGTGCGAAGCTTAATACTTTTATGAGGTGTTTGTTGTGCTAAGGTATATTAAAAGCATTACTCTTTTTTCCATAATACATATGATGTGTTACTGTAAAGTTAGGAAAATAAGAGACAGTCAAATCAGCAATTCCATGATAAGCATAACAACTGAAACAGAAGCTCCTTTTTTTTTCCTTTTACTAAAATAAAAGGAAATTTAAATTAAAACAAGCTTATCTGCTTATATAGTTCTTCCTGCCCTCTACAAGAGTTTATTTTGCTATGCCATCTAGACCAACTGATGCCAGCTTGAGTAGATTATACATGGTTGATTATCAGGCTGACAGAGACTACAACACAAGTTAACACAGAACTATAGCAGGCAACCAACCAACCAACAAATGCCACCTTTGCTCTTAATCCTGCAGACTTTAAAGGTATGTATTACTGAATATACTCAGACAGAGTAGCTTTCTAATGAAATTTTGTTTACGCAGTCACACTCTTGCCAGTCTTCCCAAATAACTAGACTATCAACACAATTTGACATGAAGAGGTATGTTAAAAAAGAAAAAATTACACTCCTACAAAGCTGGTAAAGAACAGTTACCCAGAAACAGAAATATTTGTAGGATCCAAAAGTGAAAGACTTGAACACCAGGGAACCCACACAAAAACTCAGTCTTGGGAAACAGGAACCAGGTTGTGCAGCTCATAGGGAGATATTAAAGACCACCTATACGCTGAGCTACGTATGGCATATACTTATTGACTTATTAGATGATTAGAGGGATGGAACACCTCTCCTACGAGGACATGCTGAGTGAGCTGGGGCTGTCCAGCCTGGAGAAGAGAAGGCTCTGGGGAGACCTTAGAGCAGCCTTCCAGGATCTGAAGGGAGCTACGGGAGAGCTGGAGAGGGACTCCTTGTCAGGAAGTCTAGTGACAGGATGAGGGGTAATGGTTTTAAATTGGAAGAGGGGAGATTTAGATTAGATCTTAGGAAGAAGTTCTTCCCTGTGAGGGTGGTGAGGCACTGGAACAGGTTGCCCAGGGAAGTTGTGGCTGCCCCATCCCTGGAAGTGTTTAAGGCCAGGCTGGATGGAGCTTGGAGCAACCTGCTCTAGGGAGAGGTGTCCCTGCCCATGGCAGGGGGGCTGGAACTTGATGATCTTTAAGGTCCCTTCCAACTCCAACCATTCTATGATTCTATGATTATATGACTGGTTTTTAGAGGTATTTGTCCTTCCCTGTGATTGAACAGAATTTGGGAGTAATGGATAAGCATCATCATCAGCATCTACACCACACATCTCATTTGAATGGTATTTATCTACTACTACTCAATAATTAAAATTGAAGTAATCTCAAAGTGTTTGCAAAACACTTTTCTTCTAGTTATCTTCAGCAGTCTTACAATTTTGCTTCATATGCCAAGAACAGTTGAGAGCATTAAACAGTCACATCTATCAAACCAATTAACAAGTATTTTAAAAATTAATAAAAATCATAGACTCACAGAAAAAACGCAATGGGATACCACATTACTGACATGAGTCTGTAGCTTTTTTCCTGAAGAAGTTACACAAAACCCCCAACGTTTGTTAAGTTTATGAAATGAGGCAATTAACAGAGGAATTACATAATTAGAATTGCCTTTGCAACACTCTATATAGTACTATAAACTGACTCTTCAGGACTAAATCACAATATTTGGGGGGGGGGGGGTGTTTGTTTGTTTGGTTTGGTTTGTTTTGAAGAGGAAAAAAAAGGAAAGCACTGTTTATGCAGTTGAACGTCAATCCAAAGAACTGCAGTCTGTTCCTGTATTTGCCACAGGATCTTACATGGTATGTGGCAGGACAATTCTATCTTCTCACAGTTGGTTACTCAGATAGTGAATCAAAAGTCAAGCCAAGTGTTTAGGATTTGATTTGTAGCAATCCACACTACATTAAAATACATCAAAAAGTATAAAGTGCCTTTCTCCCAGATTAAATTTATAGCCCTGACATACAAATGTAGGCTCCTCCACAACATATTGGGAAAGCTGGGCAGTACAGAATGGAATTCACAAACCAACACACAGCAAACACGGAAACTTTCACTCAGTAAAGGTGTGTTTCACATTTTCCCTTTCCATGGGCCTAACAACCAAACACACAGCTACAGTGGAACACACTGAATGTCACACACCGACTCAAACCCCTTCTTAGATGTTCATCTTTCTCCCCTCATAATCAGAGAAGGTGTAACCTTCCTTTAAGATACTATGGTTTCAGAAACCCGTAACAATTTATTGTCACTCAATTATTCCATCACCCCACCACTCCTCCACACCCAGGAAAGGGAACCAGGGAAAACAAGGAAACACAAGGGTCGAAATATAAAGAGGTTTAATAGGATAAGACTAAATAACTAACTCTAATACTAAAGAACCAATATTGATCCCAACACCAATATTAAATACACAAGGATTATACTCAGCCAGCTCTATCAGCAGGAAGCTCTGCACTCCTGGCAGGGGACAGCCAAGGTGGGACACTGTGAGCTTCAGGAGGAAGGGAAGGTCTCACGGGTCCGGCACCGGGGCAAGGAGTTCTCTGGACTGACACCAACAAGGAAGAGAGAGAACTATGCAGAAAACTACCTAATTTATATCGAATGTGACCTTCAGGGTATGAAATAAGCCTGTTGGCCAGCTGGGCTCAGGTGCCCAGGTCTCACTCCTCCCTGCACCTGGCAAAGCTCAAAAACACCAAGACCTTGAATCCCACAGAGCCTGGCTGGCTATCAAGTAAATATTTTCACAAATTCAGACACTAGACTCTTCTAAAAGTGCCGTTTTCCCAAGCATTAGAAGAGAAGTTACTCCTGTGTCACTCAAACCAGGACAAAGAACAGGGCAAGCAGCAAGGAGAGGCCCATAATGGATTCCCTGTAGCCAGCAGCTCAGTGTCTCGAACACCCCTTCTGGCTCCTACATTTTAGGTTCTCCTCAGACTGACACCATTCAACTTCTGCAATAGTGCCCTGTGGCTCCCTGTCACTATTTTGTTCTTTTTCCCTCTTCAAACACCACTTCTTACACATTTCTGGTCTCCGGTCACAAGCCCATTACTGTTTATTTTGCATCATATGAGCCACCACAGCAAAGAGTTTCAAATTTCCCCTTCCTGCTCATACCAGACCAAAGCACTTATGGTAGAAAAGGAATTTGTGTAATTCAGATCCTATATAGTAGTTACTTTCTACGTGGTAAACATATTTTTCAGAAGTCATGAACATACAATGCCAGTAAGCTTTTCTAATTTTCATATAAGTGGCAAGAAACACTTCTTTTACGCAAAGGTCAATCCCAGACATATTCATTCACTCCTTTAGCCCATTCCAAAGATAAGGCTATGGGGGACATTAGCAAAGCAAGATATTCTTCCATAGCCTCATGGTAGCCTAAGTTTTTCCTCTAAAAAGCTTGAGGTAAACACCTTGGCCCTGAAAAAAAGGTATTATAATAGGATGCCAAGCAAAATAATACTAACCCTACTCAGGAGGCACAGAGCCTCATCTCTAATCATTTCTAAATAACGGCCAGAGAAACTAACTATACTTGTTGCAGTAGTGATCAGAATATAACTAAGCTATTTATTCAGTAGCTTCAAATTCTTCATTAAAATTACATCATACCAAAGGTTTAGCTTTGAGGGGTTTTTTTATTATTATACCGTTATATATTTGCTATTGATTTTGTAAGCACAGTGCCAAGAAGAGATTAAATACATATTATGAAGGAAAACACATGCTTTCAACTCAGTGTCTGTTCACAAAAATGACAGCTACCCATATCAGCATTTTCAGACCGACCTCTTCTTACTGTATTTTATATGCAAATGGATAGCTTTTGAGGGATGAGCAATAAAAATGGTTCCAATCCTCAACACATACAGACTCTGCTTGGCAAAAGGGAAAGCTTTCAGGATGTCTGAATGTCAGATTATCCAAATTTCCCAAGAACAAGATGAAAGATAAAGTAGAAACTAGAGTGGCCTTCCTGGGAGAGGAAGGGGAGTCTGGAAAGAAAGACAGGTATTTGCTGTAATGTGACAACGATCTAGATTCAAAGCAGATTTACAGAAGAGGGAAATAAGGAAAGTCACCCTAAAAAATTACCCTACTCCTCCAAGATACACTGTATATTTGATACGCTATATTCAAACAAGACATCACATGCAGAAGGTAATCAAATTTACCAAGAAAATAAGCCTCCATACCACACACAGTTCATTGACTAAATATTAGTACTTTGCAAAGCACAGGTCATTCTTTAACTACAGAACACCTAAGATTAAAAAAGCCAAACTAAAAAATCTGTAGCCACAAAAAGTTAGGTGATTAACAACTTCAGGAAACTGCAACTTTTTTCACCACTTTGTGGCTTTAACTAGATTAGTGTTTTGTTATCATACAACATATACAGCAAATTAAACTTGATAAGTGAACATGCTAAAACATGCCACGAGAACCTCTCAATGTGAAATAGGAGGCCAGTGCTTCTAACTGCATTGCTTCACTTGGTGTTACAGATCATGAGATACTCTGGAATACCATGTTTCAGCTCATGAAAGCTACCAAAAACTTTAATATCCTATTTCTAGCTAACTTCAAGTCACACACAAAGGTTGGGACTTGCAAAGGCGAGCCATAACAGTCACTATTTCTAGAAGATCCACAACAAACACTTCCAGAGTAGAAGTGAGAAGCTAGCAGAAAAAAATAACTGATACAATAGCTGAGAACACCCTGTTAGAAAGGCCCTCCAAGTATTCCCCGAAGATTTTACAGGTATTATGATCCAAAGAAGCATAGTATCTCCAGTCAAAGCCACTAAAAAAAAAAAAAAAACCAACAACAAAAAACACCCCCAAACCACTGAGTTTTTTGCACTGCTCAGCCACAGAAAGCTGCAATTGGGCCTCACGCTCACACCTCAATTTTTCTTCAAATTCAACTTCAAAATTTTGTCAATTTGAGTAAAAATCCATGCATACGTTTTGACAAAACATGATCTGAAGTATGACAGTGGTGAAAAACTAAGTAAACTAAGGGGGAAAAAAAGGTAAATATTGTTAAGGTCTACCTTGCAGGTACATTTGTAGTCTATAATTCAAGGTTGTTTTTTCTACCAATGTGTTGCAAAGAAAAATACATCTGCCAAAACCCCATACTTTTGTTATTTTAATCACAAATTCAGATTTAGAGGTACAACCACATCACAGTGCACACTCTCTCCTGCATTACCAGATGAAAATGGAACTACTCACATCAATAACCACACCTAAAGGCACTTTCTAGAAGATTATCTAAGAATGGAGCTCCACCACCATTCAAAGTTGAAGTGAGCTTAGAAACCAAATCAAATATTAAGGGTCTGACTGACATTTGTTATTCAATTTTCTGTCACTGTAACCATAGTTCCTTCATATAATGCACATTTAGTCAATACACTCTTTGATTTCTGTTTTTATGTCATGACCTTGAACAATGCAAAATTATGTCTATCCACAACTGCAGAGAAGTCTGTTAAGTTAGTTGTACAGGATGCGTGCAGGTGAGAAGTTCTGCAGGTATTATTAGAGGGCTGAAAAAAGAGCCAAAGCAAATTTGCATTTTTGTGCCACTGTCTCTTATCACTCCGTGTTCGATTTAGATAAAAAATTTCCCACAGAAAACTATTCATCTAGCAGCAATAAAAACATAAAATAATAATCATTATAAATCTAAAATTCTTTTTTTGAAAATATATAAAGTTAAATTATTGAAAGAATAAACCAACAACAGAAATTAGTAGACAGTTATGTTCTTTGTACCCTCACAGAAAGATTCCCAAATGGAATTAGAAGGTATCTTGCCATTACAGTGGGCTTGATCACCAGTACTAGTACATTGTGTCAACAAGAGACAACAGTTCTTCGATGAGGAGAAAAAGATATAACAGGTTGAAACATTACAAAATTAGATGTACCTGCTGATCAGCATGCTTGCTAAAATGACTACCCCTGTATTTCTTTTCCACCTAGTAACAAAGGCTACACAAAAAAAATCTCTAATGGAAAACTACGTAAAGGAAGCAGCATGGAAACAGCCTTCCCAACAGGTATGTTTCAGTGTGTACCCCAAAACTAGTGAAACAGGAGTAGGAAGGTGCACAGACAAGCACAGCTGAAAACGTTTCCTCATTGGACCCCAGCAGCCCCAGTTTACCACCTGTGTTGTTTATGATTCGGTGTTTCCTTCACACTTTTCAGCAAAAATTAAATTTATCAGAAAGTGCTACAATTAAGCAGATGTGCCACATAATTAGCAACGACAAATCCACTTACTTTTTTCTCCTTCTCATGATGTTTATCCTGAGAGTGAGAGGAAGAATCACTTAAACTTTGATCATATGACCTATTAGATCCCCGTTTGCTCTTTTTCTAAAAAGAGAAAACATATTTATGGATAGAGAAAAGGAATCACTTGAATAAATAAAAAGTATAAAGCATTTCCACTGATAAGATGCCTTACTGCTTGGGAAAAAAAAGAAAAGAAAAAAACTTCAGTTACAGAAAAATTGACAAATTACTAACACTAGTAAAATTAAAAAGACTACACAATTTATAACACAAAAAAAAGTCTATCATTATAATCAGCTTTTGCAAACTTTTACAGAAATTTGCAAGATATGCTTCCCACAAAGAAACGAGATATGTCACTTTTCAAACATTAAGAGATGCTAGACACACTGTCAAGTTTTCATAGCACAAACCAGAAAAGATGCTGCTCAAATAAGTATCACACACAGTCACAGTGTTAGCACTGCCACATGCTTGAAATGTATTCTGAGGTGGCTGCTTTATAGCTTCATGACTTATTACTGAAGTGACCTGTCTGCAATGTTTCCATTAAAATGGTTTAAAAAATAGGATATAGAATGCTATGGTCCTGCATGCATTTATAAGTGGCAGACATAATTGGCCATATTTCTGTAATATCTGAGAGCCTGATCTGGGAAGGCAAACACTTTATGCTAGGCTGCTGTTCAAAATGTTCGTTGTTTTATCCCAAGGTAGATTTATTAAGACACACAAGCGAGTAGTTTGCCAACCAAAGTTTTCAGTGGTATAGTAGATATACCCCACCCACCGTCTTCAGCAGTCACAATAATCCTAAAGAAACACTAAAACACTTCAGTAGTCTTGCCAATCTTTACTGTTATTACCACTAGAGCTTCATAATGGAAAGCTAACTAATTACATGTCAAATATGTAGTTATGTCTTTACCATTAAACTTGCTTTTTAAATAAACATATGTTTTCTCATCCATAGCCGTACTGGAACATACAAATCAAATGCATCAACTGTGTAAGAGCTTGCCTTCACTGCTAAGTAACAGAGCATTTCTGTTCTTTTTGTATACTTAGCACAAGTTAATAATAAACAAAAAGTCTTGGCATCGTTAGGGCCTAGAAAGCCCTGTCTTACCTTCATTATGAAGCAAACTCATCAACGTTCAGAAGAGCAAAGAGCTAACCTCACCAACCTTATCCTCTAGAAAGCTAAAATGGCTCGATCACACTGTGTTTTTACCTCATTGCAACCTATTCAAAAGTCACCAAAGTGTTCACCTTTTTTTAGCAGTGAAAGCAAGTAATCAGCAAGTTTAACTATAGTTACAGCAGTATCTGAACTTGTTTGCATATTTTAATTTTCATAGATATCAACATTCATAAACAACATTTTTAAAATATCACTAAGTCCTTCAAGTCCACACACACGTACAAAGAAACAGATATCTGGAAATGTCAAACTGGTGATAAAATGGGACAGGAAAGACTCCAGAGGTCTGATCCAAAACCTACTGAAATAACTGAGAAATTTTGGAGTTTTTTGTTTGCTTGGCTGTATTTTAAAAATCCAGCCTTAAGTAACTTCCTTGAGGTTGTGTTTCAGAGAACTTATAGGGAGAGAATATCCACTGGCTACACAGTGAGACAGAACAAAAGGAAAAAACACTAAAAAAAAAAAAAGAAGTAACAGAAGTAGAAAGAAATGGAGGGCTAATTTAATATCTAATATACAGGAAAAGAAGTAATATTTTCTAGATTATTCCAAAATGGACTACATTCATAGAAGACAATCAAACTGCAAAAGAAAACAGTACAAGAATCTAATGAAGAAAAAAACCACTAAATGCGCGTGATATTTCTGCTAGAAGGTAAAACCCAGTACATCGAGAAAGCAATCACTTACAAAAACATTTTCAGCTGGTATTTCTGTAACTGGCACTAAAACATTGTTTTCATGAAACAGAATCTACTTTCTGAGCCACAGGAAAATATTCTTTCTAGTGTTAACAGCAGTTCAGAGTGAAAAAATAAGTGAAAATTTAGATAACTCAAGGAATACGTACCAGTTTACTAAAATGATATTTACAGTAGCCACAGTATTGGACGTTATCTGCACCATTGCCTTCTTCTTCACAGAGAAGTCCAGCAAACTGTGCACTAAAAATAAACCGAACAACATTCAAGAAAAGCAATTCTCCATCAATTTGTACCACACTATCACAGCTGATAATGGATCTATATTTATATCTGCACTTAATAGAAGAGATTTCTACGCAAGTGACTTCTTACAGCCTGCAAGCACATCACCAACCTTTGGAGCCCAGTGACAAACACCTATGGTTTATATTTTTTGCCTGATGCCTTTTTTGGAGTCTTTAAGCCACTCAGGCAAGACTGTAGCTTGAAAAATCTACATTTATTATGTAGCTACTCCCACAAATAAACCAAGCAATTTACAGTGATTCTTAGCTCAAATTCAAGCCAAAAATTATCTGTGGAAAGAACAGTTTTTAACAAAACCACACTGCAGATCCAAAGAAGAAATTTTTCTCAAGTTCCATACATCCTTCTGTGCTTTGCCAGGAAAATTACTTTTTTTTTTTTTAAATAGAACTTCAATGACATAATAAATCAAACTACATTTATTGGTTTAAAAGACTGTGGCAGGTTAATTTCTTTTAAAAAGAACAAGAACTTCAATTTTCCTTTCCTGGGCTAATTACTACCTTATTCTACTATATTTTTTCAAATCAAATTTGCTTTCCCCATTTGTAATATTGATTTATTTTCTTTATCAAAACCACCTTAAGACATTCAAAAATCAAATATTCAGTTTCATTTTCCATATCATTTTCATTAGCATAATAATGTAGTATTACAGTCAAAATGATGCACGGGAATATTTAAATTAAGGAACAAAATATAAGGCAGCTTATTTTCATTGCTTTTTAAAATCACTTTCCCCTCATTTATACTTTATGTTCTTGGACAATCCAGAAACCCTGCTTCCTAAATACATGCACACCTACAGTAGATGCCAACTACAGAAAACACTTAACAGGATCTCTTTAAGCAAAGATCTATCATTCTAAGCATGCCATACAAAAACAGATGGACTCAAGCTCATTCTTCCTTAGATACTAGGTTTTTTAACCCAATATTGAGGTGTTAACTTCACCTTGGATCTCTGCCTTCTGTAGTTTTCACATTTTTCTTCCATTTTTTAAATACCGCAGAACCCCCTCAATATCCTCAGTCACAGCTGTCTCTGACAAGACTTTATTTTACAGTATATACCTGGGGGTTTTAGTATCAAAAGTTCTAACAATTAGCAAGAAGTATTTTAATTTTCGACCCAATTCTCATGTTCTTTATGGCATTCACTGAGAACAGGGTTTTGGAAGAAAGAAAAAAAGATTAAAAGGACTCTCGTATGATTCCAAGTGTTTGAAAGAAAAGAGACCTTTTAATCCAAACACTTGGATTAATATATTTTTCATATCTGTAAGTAACTTCTTTACGTGGTATGGATGCTTTGAGGAAAACAATCCATTTTCACCATAAAAAGAAACTTGACATCGATCACATCCAATGAAAAATTAGATGCTAATGAAAGAGTAAAATCTGTCAGATAGTCAAGCAATTAAAAGAAGAAAAAAAAAANCCAAGAAATCAGGGCTTAAACTACAGAATTACATCCTTTAAGATCTGCAGAAGACATTCAAAGTATCACTTGATTACACTGAAGAATTTAAGTAATTTAAGTGGGTGTGAAAACACCTGGTTCTGCTGGTCATGAGGCAGCATACTGGGACACTCAGAAAACAGACAGGTAAAACCAGAGATTACGTGGCCAGACAGTCTGTGCGAATCTGCTATCTATCTACTGCAAATTAGCCTCAGTTGAATCTGAAAAAAACAAATTTTGCCTCCTTCTACCTGTTGACATAAGTTTTGATCTAATTATCCAGCCTCTTTTAGAAGTCAGTAAGGTGAGACAAGCATCTCCTGAATGCAAGCATAACTAAAAATCTTAAAATGCATTGAATTAGACGGTGGACACAGCTGGTTTTCTCCAACAGCTACACATGAAACCTAAGTGAATAGTTCAGGATAAATGTACACCATTTAGATAAAACCAGTGAGATTAATTACCCACAAATGTTTGGAAATCTGTACCAGAAGGGGTGAGTCTAGTGCATTTTTACACATAGCTCAATAATTTTTCCCACTGATTTACCAAAAGTACACATCAAATCAGTTCACAAGTAAACAATCCATGTCTTCACATTCCCACATCCTATAAAATATCATCTAAGAAAAACAATGTAAGACCAAAAAGAAACCCACTAAACCTTATTCACAGGAGCACACAGTGTTTAATACAACCCAAGGGAGTATTATCAGGCAGCTTTTGCAGATCACAGCAATGTCTACGCTGCCACTGCCATACTGCTAGTAAGCTATTCTAATGCAGTTATGTGTTTCCACAGAAACCACTTCTTTACTCAGAAATATACTAGAGAGTTTATTCATTACATTGTGTACATTGATTCTTTCCAGAACACCAGGTATGTTAAATAATAAAATATACTTACCAGGTTACATGAAAAGCTTGTCGACATCCATGCTTATTACATGTCATACAAGCACCAGTGGCTGCTTTGCTTTCTCTGCCTTGTTCATCACAAATATAGCATGTCTATCAAAGAGAAAACACTTAACATAAGAAGCACACAGATGAATTTTGTTACTCACAAGAGATTCTATAGCGAGAACCACTGGATTTTGCAGCTAAGCTTATATAAGAACTTCTTAATAAAAAGTCTAATTACATTCATTTGCAAAAGGAGATCACCTGGTAGGCACTTGGGATCTATGTAACATTCCACCAACACTAAAGCAGTACAAATACTAATTTACTTAAGTTCTGTATTGCTATTCAACTAACCAAATGGTTAAACAGCCAAAGGTTAACAGCACTAGGTCACAAGATTTTCCTTGCTTCCAAGGCTGTGTTTATGTCCTTTTAGGTCGCAATGATTTTCACATTAATTTAACATTACCTGTTACTGCTGGCATTCAGAAACATCAAATTAGACTGAGTGCCTAATGGTACAAGGTACCATATGCTACACATGCAAACCTCTACAACATTACATACAGAAAAACTGCAAACTTAAAATTGTATTTGTACATTTGGTGTAAAGAATTTTCAGAAGTTTCATGGCATGCTTCAATATTCATATGATACTTAGTTACCTTTAATTATATATGGTGTTTAACAGAACTCTTATTTTCAGCATGATTCGGACAGCCCCATAAATATCTTAGAAACCAATCAAGCAAGAACCTTCTGTGAACGAAGTTTAAATTAGTGTATCAAACCCGTTTCAACCTCAAAAATAAGCTGAAATGAAAACAACTTGTCTAGAACCTGAAAATCTTTCCATCGTATTTCCACCAATTTATTTGTTTACTGGGATACTATAGCAATTTGTAATATTTTCAAATAAAATGGAAGAAAAAAAATACGACCAAAAGAATATAAAATTTTTCTCATCATTTTATATTTTCTTTTTTAACATGTGACAAATAAACATGGATACATGATACACGCTATATGGAATCTCACTACAATACTAGACATCACTACAATCTCTCACCAGCATTCCAGGAAAAAACATCAGACAAAACTAAATCTCTTTCCATTTTTTACTGTCCTGGAATTTTTTACTGGAATACCATTTAGAGAGATTCTACACATTTATGTGTAAAATGTAACAATTTAAGAATAGATTCTTAATGAAAGTACCCACTGGCGTTGGGGCAGAGAA
Organism: Thinocorus orbignyianus; assembly: GCA_013400375.1. Taxonomy (NCBI): domain Eukaryota; kingdom Metazoa; phylum Chordata; class Aves; order Ciconiiformes; family Thinocoridae; genus Thinocorus; species Thinocorus orbignyianus. Next base: position 655,345 of record VXBW01000858.1, read on the forward strand.
GTGTCTGTTTTCAAATGAGAGAACCCGTACTGAGGTAACAAACACCAACAACACGCCGCTATCTCTGTAGAAATCCCATTCCAAGATCTTAGATGAGAAAAGAGAAACTTTCCCACCATGAAAAAGAAGCCTAGATTTAAAATGTAACTGACTCATTGCAACTATATCACAGTGTCCCTTCAGTGAGGCAGAAGAGGAGCAGAATACTAAAAAAAAAAGAACACCAACTATGGGTAGAAGAAAATACAGTTTAAGAAAAATGGACCAAGATACTACTGAAATAAAAACATAAGAATGATATAATGCAAAATGAGTATTACTTAGAAAGACATGAAAATGAGTGAAATCCTGAGATCAGAACAGCCTTCTACAGAGGTATTTAGAACAACATTTAGCATGAGAAGTCAGTGAACTAAAGCGTTTCTGTTAACATGCAAGACTCTATGGTAGGTGAGTCGCTCTTGTACGGCTTCCACAAGACTTTTAAAAATAATTAAATCCAACAGCTAATATATCCTAAAATCATACCCTATATCCTAACATTTGAAGGATTAGAAAGGGGATAATCCTACTTAATTCTTTGCCTTGCTCCCTTTGTACATCAAGGTAGCACAATTCAGTTGTTTGACAGGGTCTGAGACTGGCTGCTTTTTAGCTTCCCATACCATGATCTGGCACATTTACATTTTAGGAACAAACAAGGTCACCATCTATCAGCCTCATCTGAGTAACTATATTCAGTGTAAGTAACTTCAAAAGTAAGACACCTCTATAAATAGTTCAACAGACCATATAATACTCAAGCTCCGGTTACTATTCATTTTTTTCAGTTTTGCCTTAGAATCTGTAATTTTTTTCCTCACTGAAGCTCAGAAAGAAAAGCGACATAAAGCCTTCCGTTTAGTAAGAATGCAGACCCCGTTTTTCAACACTACAGACTACATCTAGGGTCTGTGTTTCAGGATCCCTTAAACCAATTTACAGTAAGATGACTACAAAATGATAACAAACAACTAGCTACATTATGAACACATGTAAACACAACGTGGTGGACTGCCTACCTATTTTAACAAGCTCAAGGAACTTTTATCCTTCCTACAACAGTCATGAGAAGTATAAAACCTGTTTCCAATCTTCCATTTGAAATGGGGCCATCTTCATCTTCTTGTTCCAACATGGACAGTAAGTTCTCCCTAAAGCTATATTTCTCATACTTCAACCTTCTCTTAGACACAGAAACTATTTTTAAGCCTGAGAACCTTTTTCTTTCACAAAGTAGAAAACTGAAGACTTTCACACATTTGCCAATCCATACACCTCCTCTGAAAGCTCCTGTGTGGAAGGGCAGAACTCTTTGAGCCTCGCCACCCACAGCAGCACTGTTATCCAGGGCTCCTAAGGGAAGGGAGTACTTAAGACTTCTCCCAAAGTCATTGGGAAAAAAGCAAAACATTACAGAAAGCTTTTGACTCAGCAAGGAACTTTTACTCAAAACACACAAATATCATAGTTTCCTTAATAGCAACATGTATATTTTGCAAAGCTACCTTTACATTTCTGTCAATATTTTTCCTTCCACAATTCAAAACATAAACCTTCTTTGCAAAAGCAAGGGAAGATGAAGCAAGAAAAACCTTGCAAAGTAAAAAGCAATTTCAGAAATACTTTAGTCTACTTGTAACAGCTACCCAACAGCATTCCCTGCTTACAGAATCAAAGAAATTCCTCAATTGTTGCAGCAAGTACTGAAATACAAGCCTAACAGCTGCCTTTCCTACTAGGCAGATCAAGAAACTCCAAACGCACTTATTTTTAATCACCTCTTAAAAGAGATTCCTAAAAGCAGTAATGATAGTCAATTACCACATACTTTCAAATGAACCTGAAAGAGACAAATAAAGCCCACATAAAATAAACAGGTATTATCCATCCGTAACTATCCAAGGAATAACAAACACCTACTAAATAGGAGAGCAACTACTAGTCCATTCCTTTTTGGAAGCAAGTGTGTAAGAGCTCTCCTGTTACTTAACCCACCGTTCAAGTCATTCAATGGATTCATTCTGTAACATGATGGATTTTATCCCAGAAGCAGGTAAAAATAAACCGTTATTCAAAGATGATGATATTTTTAATTTAAAAAACAGTCCCTGATCTGTAAAGAGTAATGAGACATGGCAGATAATTTAATAATATAGCTTCCTTAATTCTTGCATTTCTCATAAAGTCATAGCAGAAATCGTACAGCATTACTACATACATTTATGAATTTTATATAAAGCGCATTCTAAGAAGGGTAGTTTTAGATTAGCAAAGTTCAGAAGTTTTAAAATAAACACATTAGATATAGATAAAAAGACATATAATTATACCTTATTATAACGATCATGAGGAACAGACTGCAACACGATAGGTTCCATTGTAGCAACATTTGCAAACTGCACCTCGGGAATGTACAGAGCACAAACCACATGAGCCCAACCTACAAAAAGTTATAATTGCATTTCATTTTAATGTTTTCTAGAAGCTCAAAGGACATTTCAATTATAGTACAAAGAACCTTTTACAACACTTTTATCCAGAGACTATTTTAACTGCCTAGAATATTACAGACATAAATTACTTAAATCACGTTTACATTTCATTCTATATTATCCAAAGCTCAGACGAGCTATAATGCATTTTTTAAGTTTTTTTTCTGTGGAGAAGTCATGCAAATAATACTCCATGAGATACAAATGCTAATGATTTATACAAAAGTCACCACGCAAACGAAAAAATAGGTTGTTTCTTTCATTTCTTGGATGAACATACTCCTCACATAAAGTTACACAAATTTCTGCAAAAGGGAAACATCTTCTAAACAAACAAGTATCCATGCAAGCATTTTCACCATACAAGACATTGTGTACACTTTTTAGTTATGCAAAGTCATTCTAATTTGACTAGACTCCTGGTTTCTTCTCATAGAAAGAAATCCCAAAGCACACGCCCCCACACCCCCCCTTAATAAATCTCTTTTACTTCTTTAAAGGTGTGGCCAACTTATTTTTTAATGGGAAATCAATTCCTATATCCAGTCTTGTCCTAACTCATTAACTTGAGGTCACTGATAAACACTTCGTTACTTACCATATGGCGCTTTAACAACATTTCAAGAAGTAAACATTCCTAATTGTCTGACATTTGGTTGGATGGGGGTGAGAGGAAACACCAATTCAGAAAGAAGCTTGCTAACTTTAGGGTTTTTTTTCAATACTAGGATCCTGAGAGTTGTCAGTTTGTTTCAGTGGAAGACAGCTCGCCCAAATCATTAACCCAACATATTAACATACACTAGGAATAGCATTACAGGAGTAATATTGCGTAGTACAGAGCTACCTCATCTAAAAGTGATTTTTTTTTGTGGTTAATTATTTAGCACCAATTCTGTTCTTCCCCACAAGGAAAACTGAAGTCTTTCGTCACAAGACCTCCAGTACACCTTAAGAAGAACTCAGATTTTCTCCTACGCAGGCTTACTTGTATGCAAATATTAAGGACATAAAATGACAGACTTACATAATCAGATAATCTAGCAGATTATTACATTAGGCAAACAAAGTAAATCATTATAAGATGCATTTGCACAATGATAAAGAAAACAAATAAACAAACAAAAAAAAAACTAACATAAAACATAAAATCTACTCTACTGCCTCACTGCAGAACATTTTGAGTCTTGTTTCCATCTTGGTTTTTCCCTTTTTAACTACTCTACTGAATCTAAAGGTTCTTAATTTCTTCACCCAACTCTACAACTCTTAAACTGAGCTAAATATAGTATTGCTGGGACTCTGGGATGGTATTTCTCATTCGTTTCTTAAAACACAAATCTTTTCTAATTGCTTCCAATCAATTGCTGTCCTCCCTCTACCCACCGC
>VXBW01000858.1:659282-687748 GCA_013400375.1 Thinocorus orbignyianus
CCCCCCCCCTTTGCTAAATTGGTAGTTTTAATTTGAATAGAAAATGAGAAGTGTACACACAACTCTTATAATCAACATCCACGGTCAACCTAACACGTATCATTCTAGTATTTCATCTGCAACTACATACAGTATCTGTGCTGCTTCATCATTTTATTCACAAATAGTTTGTAGTATTATTCCACACAGAAATAACATGAGATTAATAAAAGAGTAAGGAAAAGAAAGTATAAACTGCCAACTTGAGCTGCTTTTAAAAGCAGTTCCAACAGACCATTTTAAAATCATCAAAACCCACAGTCTTTTTTGTTCTCTCCTCTACTTGAATTATCTTCAGGAAATAAGTGTTTACAAGGACTTTTCTAAGGCTTGCAAACCGCCCTTACTAAAGACAGATAAGTGTTAATATGGTGTTAATGGTGAATATTTATATTTAAAATTCCGCTCACAAAATTAGTTCAAATAGAAACACTACTCATCTAATAAAGCCATTAAACCAGTAGAAAAGTGACACTGAAATTTTGAAAAAATCCTTCTTCAGTTAGTTACACATAAACAGATGGCAAAAGCTTTTCCCTCAGACGTAATTAAGCCAGTACTCCAGTTACACTTACTTATAATGAAAAATTATTCTGTAAATAGACAAAATACACCAGAGACCACTTACTAAGCCAAGGGAAATTTAGGTAAGTAAAGAATTTCCACTACAAGAAAACAGTTTCAGAAGCAACTTTAACTGAAAACTACCCCATCACCATTTAAAAAAAAAAAAACAATTATATAATAAATCCAGAAACCTACAAGCTTAATATATTCTGATTTCCAAAACACAGAGCACATATCCAAGACAGCTATAGGTAGTTCCTTCTTTTGTGAAAACAAAACCATTATCTAGATAATGAAACAAATTAAGTACCACAGTACTAATACATTTTTTGAACAAGGGGTCAATAAGTGCTCAGAGAACTGATGACAAGGGTCCTTTTTCATTGGTTTCCATCTGCCATCTTTAGATCCTTGATAATCTGACCCTGCAGAAAAATCACATTTCCACTAAAAATTCAACTACAGGAGAGGCCGTCGCACCCTTATGTTTCCAGCCTCAAATGTCTACATCACAGAAGAAGCCTAACTCCAGTGCCAGCTCCCACTAGGATTCAGAGACCCCATCCACAACAGCTTAAATGTTCTTTTGTGCAAAGTTGTCAGAGAACTACACCAAGCTCACTCAGAAGGGCCAAAAGCTGCAGAGGTTTAGCAGCTCTCCTCGAAGAAAAAACAAGGAAGACATTTTTCCACAACAAGAGTGGTTAAGGACTGGTTGCCTAAAGTTGCTGTAGAATCTCTATCTTTGGAGAGCTCAAGAAGGTTTGTAGTTTCCCCCACAAAACTTGTCAACTTAAGGAAGGTCAAGAAGATTCAGCTTCAGCATACAAGGACCATACAGCAGTGGAGGAAAACAAAAAAGGAAGCAAACAAACATTATCTTTTTCCTAAGCATCAAAAGACTAGTCACTTTTGCTACAATGAGTAAGCATGGAAGTAAGGACACCTACTGCCAAAGTGTGATAGCTTTCCTCCTTCTCACTGATGGAAGAACAAGGTACTGGAACACAAGCAGACTTACCTTTAATGTTTTCTGCAGTGAGGAAATGCCTCCCCCATCCTCCACTGCACCTCCTCCTCTTTTAGACAGCTCCTCTCAGGCAGAGCCCAGCACTCACAATCTCAACAAAATAAAGCACCTCCTGCCAGGTTCAGAGCTGAGTGCTTTTGTCTGCTGCTTCTGACTGGATGACGACTGCCCAGTTTGATGGCAGGAAGAATAAAACATCCTAAAGAGACACCTATCCAAACTGTATGTATAAATGTTTGCTTCTCTTATAATCTATTAGGAATTATGATATTTAAGGCTACACTAAAATACATATTTCCAATTAACTCTATCTAGGCTATAAAGGTTGCACTGTAAACTTCCTCTTCAAATCACTTGCTACATTATTCTTGAACAACTATCAACTTCATCAGCAACCATACACCTTTTTTTGCCCCAAAAAAACCCTTCATCAAATCCAGTCCTTGTGAGCTTTTCCCAGGGTTTAAGTGTGAAAAATACTGTTGTATACCTGGTGGGTTTAAGGGTTTTGTTTGTTTGTTTTAAAAAAAGCAAGCAGTAGTATATTCAGTAACATTTAAAATGTTCTCACTAGTTTCTGTTGAAACTGAAATTACATTAACACTATTCCTCTTCACCCAAAACACCACACAGAAATAACAACATGATACTCTGACTTTTCTTAATTTGCAACTTATCCAGGAACTCATGCCATTTTTCGGATCACTTCTGCTCCAAATTAATTTTTTAAAACTGTGTAGATCACATCCTTTTATTATTTAAATCAATTATAGGCTTTCATTCACTTTGGTTGTGTGTGCTTTGCACCCAAACAACCAGCTACAGATTTATAACTCACTTCTTTTAATTTCACTTATAAAATTTACAGTAATTGCCAACAAACTCTTACCATTGCCACTGAATTGTTTATACTCAATTTACTTTTGCTTTCATCTCCTTTATGGGACAACTTTAACTAGAGGCAGAGGAGCAGCGGCCACAAATATTTTTGTAAATGCAGGTACTGGCATCTTGCAAAATGTTCTTAACATTTTCCCTATCCTCAGGATTTTCTTTTTTTTTTCTTTTTTTTTTCCTTACTTGACCTACTATTTCTCAGTCCTTGAAAAGGTGGCCATTTTACATATGTGATTTCTCAATAATAATACTTTTACTAGATGATGATGCCTGCCTTGCTTATTTAAAAATAAATAAATGTATTCTAAGGATTCAAATCAGCCACTAAATTTCCTTGGTTTTGTGCATTCTTAGAAGAACTACTTTCTCTGAAACTGCTGGGGAAAGAATTCAGATTCACTGCCTCTTTGGCTTTAAATGATCCAATATTCTAAAACAATCAATGCCTCCATCCCGAAACTGTAAAATGTCATCAGTTTTTGGCTATTACTCATTAGAAACAAGGCAATGGTAACAGCTACATTAAAACAAAAAATACTTACTTCAACTGTGCTTTCAAGTCCAACAGCTTTGGGAAACGCTACTTACCTTTCAAAAAAAATTCACTGTGTTTTCTAAAATAACATCACAGAAGTATAGCTAAGACACTTCTCCTTGAGAAGATCTTAGGAAACAACTTCAACCAACATTAAAACATTAAAACCAGATATAAACCAGGTCCAAGATCTAATACGATAACAATCATATCGAAAAAACAATTTTCTTCAACATCAGAAATTGGAAATTCACGCTGAAAAGCCTTCAAAGTTTAAATAAGTTTTGAGAAACTTCAACCTTCTTACTTGATACTTTTTTAATTTTGATTTATCCCTCAGAAAGACACACTACTGAATTTTGCCAATTTTTATGTCTCACTCTGGCATGCATTTTCAATTACAAACACAGAATCTATCCAAATTTTACCAATCTTTTGCTGAGATTTTTATTTGAGGTGCCTGACTAATTTTTAACTTTGTGAAATGTAGCAGAACATACTTAGCAGGTATCATTTGAATATATATTATTCACTAACATTTACAGTAACAAATCTCAGGCTCCAGAATACTAACTGAAAATAAACAGTTGTTCTGTTATTCCAATGCAACAAAGAACAATTTCACCAGCAGCAAACAAAAGACTGTTGCCAACAAAGAATGCTATAACTAAAAGCAAAGTGTAACAAAGCAATCTAAAATTAACAAAGAAAACTCAGGAAGATAAATAATACACAGTACATTATCCATCTAACTAAATTTCTGCCTTTACAACTCCTGTTCAAGTGTTCAAAACTTGATTCACAAGCACTTTTCACCATAAACAAACTCATAGTATTTTTAAATCATCTTCCAAGGTAAATTTTGAAGTCTTGCTTTTCTAATCTTTCACTCATAATAAAATAACAGCAAAAGACTTATAAACCATCCTGCTATCCAAATCAAGAAAAGCTCACCTATAGCTTGTGAACTCACAAAACCAGTGTAGATGCTACACTAGGGCTAAGTCCCAAAATCAATGTTGAAGCTGTGCTGCAAAGCAGAAAGGGGCTGCAGAAGCCTGAACCACAAAGTTACACCAAGATTCAGCCATAAAGCCAGTCTGGTGCCACACGATTGCTCTGGGATGTCATCACCAACTCCTAGCCATGCACCAGTTTCAGAGTCAAATTTGTTGATGCCTATTATACCTCACTAAGGAATTTTTACTGTATTTGCAGCTCACTCCTAAACCAAGTGAATGTATTCTTCTAGCATGGAAAAACCTTTCAGTGTTAAAATGTTGGGACAAGGGGTAATGGTTTTAAATTGGAAGAGGGGAGATTTAGATTAGATCTTAGGAAGAAGTTTTTTCCTGTGAGGGTGGTGAGGCACTGGAACAGGTTGCCCAGGGAAGTTGTGGCTGCCCCATCCCTGGAGGGGTTCAAGGCCAGGCTGGATGGGGCTTGGAGCAACCTGCTCTGGTGGGAGGTGTCCCTGCCCATGGCAGGGGGGTTGGAACTTGATGATCTTTAAGGTCCCTTCCAACTCTAACCATTCTATGATTCTATGGTTTATAATCAGGGTTGCTCTAGATTGTAATTTAAAGATACACCTCAATCCATTTCAACGGTGGGCTTTCACTAAAGTGGAAGAGTGAGGTACCACCTTACCCTCCTTGTTCAACTGCACATCACTGTCCTCTCCCTGTAGTACAAGCGTGCCATGTACTAGGGCAGATAAAATTTTATTCACCTGATTACTAAACTTGGTGGAAAACAAAAGCTTACCCTCCGATAAGATCAGTAAATAAGCTGATACAATCCGTCAGATCGTTTAACTGCATACACAAAACCACGAGTGAAGAAACACACTGTCAGTCATGGGTAAAGCCCAGTCCACTCTTTCCAGCAAGGGTCAATAGCTCTCCTAGATTACATGAACTTGCACCCTCAGCTCCCACAACTGCCAGATCTGCTGAGTGACCCCAAACTCCATCCCAAACTGCAAGGTGAATCCAGAAAAGATGTACTTAAGTCCATTACTGTCACTATTTGCCAGAGGGTAAGATTAAGAAGTATTTTAGATCTTTAGCTAGTGTCCCTTCATTAAGGTATTCCATACACTTTTGACCCTGATCTTTGTCTCCTGTAAAGACAAAACTTGCAGAAAAGAAATGTCAGCTTAAGTTACTGTGTTTTCCTTACCCTAGTAAATACAGTTTCAGAGTTTGCTATAGTTAATAAAGCATTATCCCTTATATTGTTTGTAGTATTATTCACTATATTGTCTGATTCACTTTTTTCAAAGTTGGGTAAAAAGAAGGTGCTCACACTAACCACTAGAGATCTCACCACTGCGGTTGGTAGTCAACTTTATCACTGGTACACAGAATGAAAGGACAGTTATCTATTAAAAAAATAATAATTAATATATATATATATACCGGTTGCCTACGAAGAAAAGGCTTCACTCTACAGAGTCCCACTATAGAATTTCACCAAAGTCGCCATTTATCAAAATTTGTTCCTAAACTAAAGAATTGGTACATAAGAAATATTCACTTTGGGTCATTATTCAGCAGTACAACATCTAGTTTGTTTATTGAAACAGTTACAGATTATATTCCACTGGTCCACTACGTAAGCTAATAGCTTCAATCATTTCCTCTGGTGTGCTACGGTATTAATGAGTCTCTTTCCCTCCCTCAAGAAATCCTTCCACACAACAAAAGGAAGAAATGTCATGTATATTTATTTGAAGCTCTAAAAAAAATTGTCTTAGTTATACATTATGATTACTAGCAATAGAAATAATATATACAATATAGATTATATTATAATATGTATATTTATATTAGTAAAATATTTTAAATTATCAATTTAACTGCCTTTACTGTTTAAAAAAAAAAAAGGAAACACACAAAATTCTGCAAATCTGCACAAAGGAACCAGAAGAGAAGGCTCCGGGGAGACCTGAGGGCAGCCTTCCAGGATCTGAAGGGAGCTCCAGGAGAGCTGGAGAGGGACTCTTTGTCAGGAACTGTAGTGACAGGACAAGGGGTAATGGTTTTAAATTGGAAGAGGGGAGATTTAAATGAGATCTTAGGAAGAAGTTCTTTACTGTGAGGGTGGGAGGCACTGGAACAGGTTGCCCAGGGAAGTTGTGGCTGCGCCATCCCTGGAAGTGTTTAAGGCCAGGCTGGATGGGGCTTGGAGCAACCTGCTCTAGGGAGAGGTGGAACTCCATGATCTTTAAGGTCCCTTCCAATTCTGACCATTTTATGATTCTATGATTCTATATTTGCAGGTAAGGACTTCTTAGAAAATGCATATGGCTGAATGTGTACATATGACATCACACCATCCACATTCTTAGACACCAAGAAAATCTGACTGTGAGAGCTGCTGACTCTAGTAATAACAACAGGAACAGAAAAACCCAGAATATGATGTTTTTACAGACTTGGGAGATCCCGCCGCTAACCCAGGGGATGGAAAGAGGGCCTGGAGGATGACATAAACCCACTGCATTGTTAGCTGGCCCTTTCCCAAGCAGCTGCATGAAAGAAGCCTTGGTGAAAAGTCACACAAAGAATGCTGTTACGCAGCATTCCTGATCATCACCCGGCGGAATCAGATTTCAAAGCAACAACTTGTACAGCAAAATAAAGCCTTGTAGGCTTACAGAAAATTGGGGACAATGATTACTGCAAGAAAACTATTAAAATGGGAGATGGATAATATGAGATACAATTGAACAATTTGATTAAAAAACAGACCACCTAGTATTATGAGATGATAAAAGAACTGGAATTCAGAAAACTATAATCAGTTCAAATGGTCATGATTTTATTTCCTCCTCACTGAGTGTCAAAATCCTGAAGGAAATTACTGTAACAGTTAAGGAAACACTACTGAATTGAAAAGGCCCAAAACTGTCAAACAGCTACAGTTCTCAGGTACCTTCAAACAAATGCCCATTTGTTCCTTTTCAGTTTTTAAAAAAATATGTGTTTATGCTTTGTCCAACTACTAATCCACAGAGTACAAAGCTAAGGAAAAGTTAATCTCTTGTTAAATAGCCTTCTTACACATAAGACAGCAAATCAATAAGCAACTCACACATATATCAGTTTTTCTTTTTTTTTTTTAAATTAAAATCTCATATTCAGTCGTGTGTTTAAAACCATAGTGGTACCCCTAAATGAACACAAATAGAAAATACAGCAAGGAATTTTGACAATAAATATATTCAAAGTAAAAAGTTCTGCTTTCAACTCAATCCTACTTTTCTACCTTTAGTATCAGTTCAATAACTATATAAAACACCGGTAAGTAACCTAACAATTTACATAACTGCCATCTCTGAACCCTGAAAAAGTTCTGATGTTTATGCAAAAGCATATTACGCCAAGTCCCCTATCTTTTGCTCACAAACTTAACCACAGACGTAAGACAGTTACAGACATTAGACAGCCAAAATATTAAAACATATTAAGCGCTTATTCCTAAAATTTCTGACAATCATCCTGATCACAGTCACACAATGTCCCACTACTCTTAACATTAATTAAATCTACGTGTAGCTTAATACAGTCAATTCCTAATGATATTCCTCAGCACGGAACTATAGACAGAACTATATCTCTGGGCTTGCTAGACAAGCTGCTAGGGACAGCAGCCCCCATAACCAAGCCAACACAGGCAACACCTGCCAGAGGCTGAAACTCTTTCTGGCACAATCCCTTGTTATGCAACTTTTTGAAAGGAAAGCTTCAGGTTAAAAATGCAGATTTCTGATACACAACACCAGATGGAGTTAATTTCTCCCAAGGTTCACATCCTTTTGTACTGTTGTTATTTAAACGATATTTGGTACATAACATAGGCTTTCCTGTACTCAACACCACGGACAAGATCCATCACTGAGGCAGGGATGTTTCCAGAAGGTGAGGTACAAATTCTTAAGATTTCTCTGCTATGAAGCCTTCATTGGCGAAAATAGTTGGTCATTAATATTACAGTAGGGACAATACCGTTCCTACAGTGTAAGATATTTGCTATTTAAACTTAACTAATTATACAGTAACTCATTTTCAGACAAGAATTCATAATTACAGTTAGTGCAGCCATGAGAGATAACTAACAGGAGTCTCATCTTTGATTCACACTGTCAAAATACGTTCTCAAGACTACGCAAAGAAAGTTTCAAAACTAGCATACAGAACAGGAAAGCATTCCCAAACACTTTTAAGAACAGAAAACACTTCAGCTACTTCACACTTTACAAATTGTAATGTGTATTTCAAGAAGTTCGAGGCTTTCTTATCACTTATTTCCTGAAAAAGCAAGTGTCCAACTGCCATTTCTGAAGAAATTGATTCCACACTCCCGTGTATCAACCTGAGAAGAATTATAGTTTTAAGGCTAAAATATCAGGCTGGCACTTAAGATAGTAGTTTCACTGACACACAGGCAACACAGACTCAGTACAATCTCCCGGCACTCACAAATGCCACGAAGTTCACTAACACATTTGAGATAAGCAGACACTAGAATGGTGAACACTAAAGCAAAAACTGATCATTGCAGTGGAAGGTAGACAAGGGAAGGGGTGGATCAGCCTGAACACAAGCAGGCTCTGTGTTCCTGCAGCTCAACTGCAACAGAAGTAGCAAAGCTGCATCAACACTAAACTAGGCTAAGATATAAACTAGTTAGAACATTAGGCATGCAGCATTACATCTCCAAAACACAATTTACATAGACTATGCAAATAAAATCCAGACTCCTGATCATACTTTCTCCTCTCATAAGAGAAAGGGCTCAGTATCAAAACGAAAGACTATTTACAGGTAGATGACGCACAGGAATCATCTCATCTAGCAAAGAGAGAAGAAGGAATTCCAGAAGCGATGGAAAAATTAATTGAATTTTTTCACTCATATCACCCAGCTATTAATATAAACATAATCAAGACAGGATATTCAGTGGAGACTTTCTCTAGCAGTTCTACTCAGCAGGAGAAGAACTGATGCAACAGTTGACGCTGCTAAATGGCAGACGCTTTCTATTAGCCCCTCTTCCTTTCCAGAAGGGAAAGACAAGAGTTATGGGTTTTAGAAAATTTTAAAAAAATGTATTAACAATAAAAAGAAAATATAATATTAATAAGAAAATAATAAAAAATATACAAAGATATATAAAAACAATATTGAGCTCCCAGGATGACAACAGCAGCACTGGCAAGCACTAGGAAAATCCCAGACCGGACTCAGCAGTAGATGGGAACTGCATTCAGGAACACACGGATCGGGATCAAAGGCAGAAAAACGGACAGAGTCCTCCTCAGACACCAGCCCTTGAGCAAGAGAGGACTCACCCCTTTGATCCCTCACATTTATACCCAGCATGATGCAGATGGGATGGGACACCTGGTTGCTCAGCTCTGGGTCACCTGGCCTGTCTGCTCCTCCCCACAGATGTGACCCCTTTACACCCCTTGGCTTCCAGCCCTTCAAGTCAGTCCAGAAACACGTTACCTGACCTTGGGTGTTACAGCAATAAGCAAGAGCCTCCCTGCACACCATTCCTTAGTGTTAACTACAAACACCAGGCATTTTCACTGCTAGGACATTGTATGAAAAAAATACCATTAATATCATAGAGTACAGTCAGTCAGAAGAGACTTAACTCAAAAGTAAAATTACTGAAAAGAAAATTGGTTTTGTTCTACCTCAAATGACCGATGGTAACTTGAATGATGAAATTACAAAGATATAAGGGACAGGTAATCACTACTGCAACTTGTCATCTTAACTTTGTTGCAGAACCTATTAGCAAATCAGGCATGAAAAAGCTATCCTTACAAAATTCACTGATGGCTACAGTCTGGGCTACAGACACAAAAATTCCACTTTCCTCCATGAATGGTGCACTTTCTACAGCTTCTTTGTAAACATTCAAACTCCAACTACATACACAGAACATAAGATTTTAATGGGTAAAAAGGATAAATTGTAAAATGCAGTTTCTCCTTCATTGTAACTTTTTTCCCCAAAATAAAACTCAGAATAATGACTGATATTCTCAAACTGCATTCAGCCTAAATTGGACAAATAAAGGTAAAATAGTTCTTTCTTTCCAAACTAACCCATGTTTTCCTTTATGTTTTAGGATCTTCCCGCAGATTTATTTCCCTCATACAAAATAAGAGAGTTCACAAAAAATAAGAATAAAACTTACCCCCATTATCTGTTCTCTTTAAAGCACCATCCTTATGAGGGCATAATTCACATCTCTAGGAAAAAAAAGCAAAAATAAAATAAAAAACTGGAATGATCATAGGAGCATTGAAAAAGAAACCACACACATCAAAACTCTTAGCTGACTTTAAGGAAGCAACCACTCTTTACGACTGAATTGGGGGTGTTCTCCCTTAACCTTTACTTGAATATTAATGTTATTTTGTCAGAAGTAAAGCTTTCTCCTCCAAATCTTGAAACTACAATATATATTAAAGCTACTCACAGTTCCATCTCCGAGTTTTCATTCCTGGATTCCACACCCTGGAATTTTGGAGACCAGTTTCCCAAAAACTATAGCATTGGGTAGACGTGCTTGATAAGAAACCTAAGCACATTTGGGCACAGTCCAAAGATGCCCAACTGTATCCCCTTCTCCTAGGACCTCTGACTTCACCAAGGTGGTCAATGACAAAGACACACCATGGATACAATACTGTGGCTGACTTCAGAGTCTCTGCTGACTCATTTACCCTGAGAGACCAAGAACAATCTTGCTTTCTGTGTCAGACAAAGGAGGTCACAAGTTGACTCATCCTTGAAATTCTCCAAGACTGCATGCCTAGAAACATGCAGTTTGACATCACATTCTTCTGACATACACCAGGGTCACAAAAGTACAGTCTTTCTGCTATTGCTGACTCTGTCACATTCCTAATACCAAGTGTATCTCTATAACTGTCCTAGAGCAGTGTGAACCAATTCCAAATAAGTTCAGAGATGAAAGAAATGGAACAAGTTTGACACACATTTCACTTCAACTGCTCCAAATGACATGCAAAGGAACACCATTACAGGAGATACTGTATCTAGAAATAACCTTACTAAAACCTTTCTATTTTCCCAAATTAAGGGCAACTCAAATCATACCAACAAGTATTTTAAGAAACTGAAGAACAGTCTGCTCATCAGATGCAAACTTAACACCACACCCTTCAAATCAAAAGGGACACCCAACACCAGTACAGATCTTCTCTGTGTTCTCTGAACAGTGCAATTTTCCATTACCAGCTAACTGGCACGTGAGCAGATAAAGGAGCCTATGATGCTAGAAGTGCCTCAGAAACAGATTGCCCAAACTTATTTGAGGAATGAGAAATTCCATTCCTGAAATTCATATGGTTTAAGTATATCTTGAGGACTACCTATTCCTCTTCATCTGTAAGAAAATTTATATTAGCAGCAAAGAGGCTTTTGAAGGGTAGAATAGAGAAGTTCTTAAATTATTTTTGCTCTGTACTTTGGTATAGACAGTTGTACACAGGAAGAATCGTTAGGACTGCTGCTTTTTGTCTTTTGCTTCATTTATCCCTCCCTCACATTCACCCACTAAGATGATCAGCATTTTGTTGAAAGGCGGCAATAAGTCTATGGTGAAATTTAGAGATAAAAGTGCTTGGAAACTTCTGAACCACTCTATAAGGTACCTGCAGACTGGAAGCATTACACCATTTATTTTTAAGTCAAGATTATAAAGACTTCCTTGTCACTGAAATGAATTAAACGATATGTATGTGAGCTGTATCTTAACACTTCAGCTCTCCAAACATTAAAGACCAGGTGCTGAGAGACACTCGGTAGCAGTAGGTTCATTTCAGTGAATTACACTGAACTATACCCCAAAGTGAGAAGCCTGGTCTATACTGATGATGACAGTGCAATAAAGTTTGTTCCCACCCCAAAACTGTGAACCTGCAGCTTAAAGGCAAGTCAGCAGACATGATACATCTACCAGTGAGACAAGGGAAGCTGCTAACATAGTCTATCCTGCCCTACCTCTGCAAGCCTGGGGAAGTTTGACACAGATTTTCACTAGTGGCAAAACCAGTTTTGGAGGTTGTCTTCTTTCCTCCACCACTCCCTGAGCTGCTAACCCAACTATGTGTAGCACCACCCCTTAAACCAGATCAATGAAATGGAGTGAAAGGAACTTCTTTTTGACATTTGTAATTCAGGTCATATCACTGATGCATTTTAAGCAACATCCCACAATCAATTGCATCAGCAAAACTGAAGGCAGGGAACCACAGTATCGTAGCACTGTAGCATTAGTAATTAAAGAATTAGCAAACTTCTTGAGCAAACTTTACCACAAAATAAAAAAAAAACACCTAAATTATCACAGGATGCTGAGCAGCAAAGAACTGAACCAGTCCTTTCTGCAGAAAGGACGTGTGCTCCATTCAGGCTCTTCAGAGCTTGGTTTCAACTAATTTCTTTTTGTCTCATATCTCTAGCAGGAGTCAGGTCCACTAGGTCTTCCCTCATTACTCCTCTGCAGCCTTGGCTGTAACCAGTCAGAGAAGATACAAGACAGAAAACTGAAGTGGAGGAAGAAAGCTTTGACCACAGAAGAAAACTTAAGGACAGAGAGTTCTGCAGAATATCCTCTCACAGGCAGGGAGCAGTACACCTATACTCAACTCTCACAGAGCTGGACAACTGTGTAGATACCTTGCACTCTGATGACACAGAGCACCTCTGGTGCCCTGAATCCTAGCTACAATCTCCAATAAAGCAGCACCTGAGCAAGCTAACACACCACACAGTGACCCTTTCCACCTCACCCTCTACATAATGATCCTAACTCCTTCCCAGACTCCAGACTCTCAGATTCTGTCGCCCATTTCTGCTCTCCCAAGTTTCAATAGGCACCACATAGTAATACCAACAGCTTTGACAGCTGAGAACAGTGTGCCTCATCCCTTGAGACAAGTAACTAGTAGTCAATTTTTCCTTTTTTTTTTTTTCCCTCTCTAACACTTTATTACTAGCTCTAAAACCTTACAACAACATGGCATTTAAAAAAAAAAAAAAAGTTATAGTTTCAGCTAAGAATTTGCAAAGTGACTGAAGAAATCCCAGGTACTTTCAAAATGCTTAAATGCATGTTGTTACAGAGGATGCTGTAGGGAGAATGAAAAGAAGATAGCTGGGTGTGTACTTCTCAGAGCAGCCCAGTTACTTCTTATTTGAGTGGTTTTGTCCATTCACTGTCTCCTTCAATTTATTTATGAACAGAGCTTTAAGTGAACAGCAAGAGCCAAATCTGTCTGCTAAATGCCACATCACATACTACCTGTATGACTGAAGAAAGCTTCGATCTCTGCAACAGAGTGTAAGGAATAAAAGGTTCTCAATGGATGATCAGATGGTCTTTAACATTTGGGGACACAGACCATGCCAGGGCTCTCTTCTCTAGTTGTGCGTTTTAAGTCTTAGGATTTATTGTCTGAGCATCTAAAAACATTGTGGGAAACTACCAAACTATGGTGGACAGGGAGATAGGAGGGGCAGACATGACACCCTCAATATCACAGCATAAGTAGGGTGTGTTTCAATGATTGATCAACAGTCCAGATAAACATCACCAGGGTAGATGTGCAAATGTGAACACCAAAGAGGCAGACTGTGACAAGAGAACACAAGGTCCTTTAGGGTGCTGAAAGGCACTAATCCTGCAGCAGGGAGGGGCACCAGTGCATGTGGTGCTAAAGGTACAGCAGATTTGATTTGACGAAGAGTGAAAAAGACACAAATGCTGGCAGAAGGAAGATTGAAGTTGTAGCAAGTAACACTGCCCCTTCCCTTCCTGTCCTTATGGAGCGTAACACGGATATCTCATTTTTGCTGCTTTTTGGCAGAACAAAGTTCATGGATCTAGCTTCTGTCCAAGCAGAATTCTGGTGAACTCTCAGCACGAATTGCTTTGGACTAGGATGTCTCCTGTAGACAAATAAAGTGAAAACAATCTCGCAGTTGAGCAGCTGGAACAGTCTGACAGTGCAACTGTCAAAACTCAGCTAAATAAACAGCAAGTTAATTAAGGGAAAGAAGACTTACCCTGTAACCTTAGCATCCAGACAGAGACTGCACTGGAACTCACGAAAAACCCACTGCCTACTGAGGGGTTCAATCTTTAAAAAGCCACCCAGCAAAGACCTGGAGTGGTCAAAAGCATGGGAGACCCATGCAGAAGGAGAAAGAACAATTTTTCTTGGTCATTATTTAAAACGTAGAAATAACCAAGAAGAAATAAAGAATAGTTAAAAAAAAAAAAAAAAAAAAAAAAAGAGAGAACAAAAAAAAAAAAAAGGAGGCGAGNAAAAAAGAGGTGTCCACTAAAGATGTGTGTCTGGTGGAAAAATGTGGAAGACCAAAATAAGGAAGGTAAAGAAAGAGCAAAATAAACCCATGTACCTACACTGCATTAGTCTGATTTGGCTCCACTGCATTGTGACACAAAGTTTCTTCCCCTATTTTAGATAAATACGTCTGTCCATTTTAACCAGGACTAACAGCTACCTTCATCAGCAACAGATAACATTAGACAAATCTAATTACTGGAGTCGGTTGGTTAAACTAAATAAGTAGAAGCAAGAGCCTCTCTGCATATCATTCCTTAGTATTAACTACAAACATCATGCATTTTCACTGTCAGAAGAGGATTTTCTCAGTCGGAAACAGAGGGAAGTCATAGAGAAGCTGATTTAATCTAAGAAACCACCTTATTCCTGCTGAAACGTGGAGAAAGAGAAAGAGACACTAAGCAGGCAGGAAACAAAGAAAGGCAGGAACAAGACTACACAAGTAGGAGAGGGGAAAAAAAGAACAGTAGAAATATAGCATTGTTCCTCCCTCGGGGTTCTGTAAATTTGGAGCAAGTTTCATAAAGCATCATCTGCACCATCATCTGCTGTCTCTTGTTATAAGAAAACAAAGGTTAAAGAATTCCTGTGCAAGTAATTTACTCAAGTCTGGTCCCAGGTAGGCCAACGTAACCATTCACCTGATTAATGACTGTCAGCCAGGTAAAGTCTTGCAGGCCTGAACTCCCAGCATCGCAATGAAGCAACACGCTGTGTGTCTCAATATGACCCGTTAACCTAAATAACCCAAGAAGATCCACAGCGGATTAAATAGACCACAGTTCCTAAAAGTTAGCTGAGAATCAGGCTGCAGTTCCAGCTGACTTTCCTTCAGGCTCCCTTTGAACTAACATAATTGCACACTGCTGCCAAAAGCTCACTGCCCATCCCCTGCTGGGTACTTTCCACTGCCTCCCTTGCACTGGGAAGGGCATTCATTTGACCACATGGAAATCTTAATCAGCAATCTAAAAATAAAATTAAGCCACATCATGTCTTCGAGCCATCTTTCCATGAGGACATATGAACAGCAATGCCAAAATAAGAAAGAGAAAAAAAAAAGGTAACAGGAACACAGATAGGGAGCAGGGTAAGGATAAAATCACCCTGTTCAGGAGTGTATAGAACTCCAAAGGGACTTTAAAAAATAAAAATAAAATCCAAAACCACACCACACATACAGCAGAACTTCACCACACACACACACCCCCAGCACCAAACACACACCCCCAAAAGAGAAAACAAAACAAAAATACCAAACACAGAACAGACTAATTTAATTTCAGTAACAATACAGACATATTTCGGATCCAAACATATTTATTAGGATATTTTTGGTTTTGTTTCCTTGACACTCATATATTGCCAGTTTTTTTTAACAGGCATCAGCCATACACACAAACTGGTTTATTTACAATCTTATTTTCCTTCCCAAGCTGTACCATATCCAGCACGACACCTATGCATCCAGAATAGTTTGGGGTTTTTTAATCCAAGGTACATTTTGAATACAGAATTACTGTACCACATTGCTTTACAACAGCAAACAAACAGTATTTAACTGAAAAAACACCCAAACAACTTTAAGAGATTTATGTATTGCAACTTTACTTTGCAACTATTACAAATTTCCTTTTTACTTTTACAACTTTAAAAATTGTAGCTTTGTTAAAGTTACAATTAACAAAACAGCAAGTTACACAACATCAGCATCACAGTTCTTGAAATCTGACACTCAGCTCTTTCAATCCTTTTAACAACAGTCAAAACTTGACATAACAAAACATTTTATTCCGCTGCTCCCGTTAATCATTAATCAAGCAGCAGATTGGCTAAATCCATTTGGTTTTGCTGTGAATTTTTGTTCACATTCTAGTGAAAACAAACCCTGCATAGACTGCATGAAATTCTTATTACTTTCTTAAAATTAACCTAGGAGATTTACTTCTCCTAGGAGGAGTCAGTTGTCAGGAAGTAGTAATTTTATTGTTTTACTTCTGAATTTGCTTCCAAATGTATCTATTTTACAGCATTTCTACTGGGTATTTCTGTCTATACCAAAATGCACTAACTCAACACACTCCCCCCAGAGCACCTTGGGAGATTTACAAAGGTAAATAAAGTAGCTGATCAGATGGTTAATTTCTAATCAATGGCTTTTCAACTGGCAGCCCCTGATACTCTCAGCAACCTCGTCTCCCATCCAGCAGTAGTTGAGGAAGCGTGTGGCACAGCTGATTGCATCCAGGTTGTTGTGCACCAAATTCTGTGGTACAGCTTCACCTGCCTTCACCAATATTCCACCCCATTTTCTCTGACCCTTGGGTGTTAGCAGAAGGAAACATACAAAAGTAATCTCTGATATGCTTTATCATATCCCAATCCTATAGATTTAGAATATGCTAGATAATCTTACACACTATTGCTTCAGACAACGCAAAGTATCTTAATAGGGGTCAAAAAGCTAGTTTAGAAGGATAAAGACATCCATACAGGCAGTTATTGTAGTTCTGCAAAACAATTTAATGATGGCAGATACATACCTATACGCTGTAAAATGTTTAAAGAGTTCCGTGGAAAAAACCTGTGTATCTAGTAAACAGCTCGGGATACAGTGCTGATCACAAATCATGCCTAGAGTTTCAGTTATGTCAACACTGCAGATAGGTCATCCTACCTATATGTAACTAGTTGAAGTTCTGCAGTCACTTTTTTGACCAAAAACTATCTTCTATCCTTAAAAAGTTTTTGCTACTTATTTCCCTTCTCCCCCAAAGGGTGTGAAATTAGTATTCCATCTTCTCCAGTGGAAAGTTTTACATTTTCTCATCTTCCTTTTATAGCGTTCTTTCTACATTTCTTTCCCCTAGTGTTTTGGCCCATTTCTTTGATAGGGAAAAATAAAAAAGTTTTAAAAAAAAAAAATACAGATACACTGTTTTGCCCCTAATAAGCCTGAAAAAAATTGGGTCATTTTAGTGATTAGTTTGTTTTATGTACAAACTAAACATAGCTCCCTTTATAAAAAGAAGTCATGTTCTAAAAATACTTATATAAAGGTGTACTAATTAAACCAGAGACAACTAGATTGTACGTAGCAGAAAACCTAACTCAAAGTCAGCTAATCGGAGGGTATCTGCGTAAGAACAAATGCCTAGAGCCTACAAAGAAACAGTTCCTGCAAGGTTAGACAACCAGAAGAAGAAAAACTCACAGATATTTGCAGAGCGGTGCAAATCAGTATACGGGAAATTTCTATCTTGGTATAAATTCTATCAATAGATGAAAATTCACAGGCAGCTAGGACAAAAACAGAGACAGTAACAGGATACGTACCAGACTGACCATGTCTACACATCTGCTGGCAATAACTTACCCCAGCCCTCAGAATCCAGCAACATCTCATTTTTCCGTTCACCCCTTCAAACTGTCTTCTATGAAGCAAAACCTACACTGCCCACATACAAGGGCTAACCAGAAGAGATCATCCTCCCAGCCCTTGATGCCTCCAGAAAGTTCAACAGAACTCACAAGCGTTCCCAGGTGCTACCAATATTACTGAACCTCTACTCACACCACACTTATGCTATCTATTCCTATTAAATCCTTTTACTCTGATATCTCACTAAACTTCTATTTGGTGGTTTTTTCCTTAAAACCAATTAGGTACTTAAAAAATTTCCCATTAAGAGTGTACTTCTGGGTGTTTGGGGTTTTTTTTTACACCCATGTATTATAATACTTGCCAGCATCAAAACTTCATTTTTCACTTGTTCAGTGTAACAAAAAGGATGAACTGCATAATCAATTTTCCAAAGGCTTCTACAGGAATACATGCCCCAGCCAATGAAGAGACCGCTATGCACAAAACCAAATCCACACTTTCTTATTTATCAGTTTCCAAACTACAGCTGGATTGCAATATATCTTAACAACAGTCTCAACTTGCAGTATTTTAAGATCTTACTTATAAGCCCACACAATACCCACCTTCACTATTTTGATCTAAATGCTCCTATGAATGACAGCTTCCAAGTGTCTGAAGCAGAAGCCAGCAAGTAGCTCACTACACAATTTTTCAACCAAGGTATCTGAAGAGAAGCAAATTGAAGTTCCAATGTTTCCAACCTTTGATTCACACCAGACTCCAGTATTTCTAAGCCACAGTGAAGAACCAACAGGAATCAAATGATCTTCTGCCACATTCAAGAATCCCCAACTGGCTGACACCACTAATAGAGCAAACGAACGCACACTGTCAGTACTTCTCTTCGAAAGTGCTATGTTCTGCAACTTGACAACTTAAGAAATTAAGTCATCTCCATCTTCAAATAATCATTTCTTGATGCTGACAAATTTGCCAAATCTCTGCCCCATCTCTATTCAGTCATCTGTCCCAAGAGGAGAGAACTTTTCTTTAAAGCAGACAATTGACAGATACAAGAAAAAACAGACTGACTACCTGAAGCATTTCAGGTTTTATACCTGGATGAATTAAAGAGACTCAACCTAGTTCTCTTTATCAAGGCAGACCAAAATATATGCAGATTCATTTAGCTCTGTCAAAAACATCTACTATGGGTAATAAATTTACAGACTATGACAAGAAGATTAGAGGCACTCAACATGCAAATCAGCATTCTTCCAAGACCATCCAGTCACTACATACTACAGGTGACATTTAGTCATACTTTTAGTCAATACACGTAAGGTAACTAGAAGACAGATAATGAAGAGCACAATGTAAGACAGGGAGGACACACAGCATGTATCAAGACATGGCTACTCCAAATTCAGAAGTCCAAAGCCATAAATCTCCCATTACACATTTAAGACTAGTGAACCCTCCTAGATGCTGTAGGAATCCAAATTATAAACACACACAAAGTTTAAGATTCACACATTGGAATGGAAATGCATTAAGCATCATAAGGTTTTGAAAAATACCTGTCATGGTTGGCTGGATTTCCAACAAAATATCCAAGCTTCTGTTATCAGACTGAAAACATGCTACTGACCCAATTCAATCTAGCTGAAGAAAACACAGTATGCATTGTTCACTTCAGCGTCCTCCTGCAAGATACCACAACTGCACCCTAAAAATTCCTAGGTGTAAAACGCTAGCATGCATTTTAAATAAGGCTCCTTGCAGTTGAGGAGCTCCTTGCTTCCTTTGGTGACTTCTTCTGCCAGTAATTTAACAGTCTAACAATGAAACGAACAGCCAGAAAATATATCTGCATAAAAATTAAGCAAGCTCTGCAAAGGCAAACGTTCTGTTCTAGTCTCACTTTGGTTTGTAGTTTTGCAACAGAATCTGTAGAGCTTTTACTGGAGTACCTGTAATATTGATACTCACGTTAAAAAATTTTTGATCAAGTAGCACTCAAGTGATGTAACACTATGTTTTAAAGCCCGAATACTCTGTGTCCCTACTCAGCATAAAGTAATTACAAATTACCACAGAAACAAGGTGTACATTTAAACAAGCTGCACATTTAAACAAGCTGCAGCTAATCAAAGCTGGAAAAAAACAAACAAACCAGCAGACCTTTTCTGTCATAATGAAGTGCTTCAAATAAACTTACGAACTCAGCTGTGTATTTAGCAACCAAGCAGCAGGTATGCATACAAGCAAGGAAAAATGCAGCACACCAAAAAACACAACAGAACACAAACAGAAATAGCATTAAAACTCCCACTTTGGTCTGCACAGCACACAATAGAGCACACAAGGTTTAGTTCACCAGTTGGAGTGGAAGATGCACAGAAACTATACCGCACTTCTGCAGGACCATTTGTACTCCTAATCTTAACGAGCAGACACTATGCAATTCTAAAAAATCCTGCCATCTTTTGATGTGCAGTAAAACAAGGTTGTATGTCAGTAATCACTATGTATACCAAAAAAACCAACCTGAACATTCAAAAAAAAAAAAATTCTCCTACTGGTGAAACGCAAAACAAACAACAGCCACCCACCTATGTAACACAGAAGAAATACACATAATTCAATCAATAGCATTTCAGAACAAAAGAAGTGTCACCTTCATCACAATTAGAAGACACCCCTGTAGCCCCCACACTACCAAAACCTTGTCGTGCAAATCCAATCCAACCTGCTGCACCTAAGTATCTTTACTATGACTTCTTATTGCAGTTATCCAGCTACAAACAAACACTCATTGTCATCCAGACTGCATAACCATTCATGAAAGACCAGACTGTGTTCTTCATTTAGGGTTTTCATGGGAAGGGGGAAGCACAAGAATATTGCTCATAAGTGGCAGTTTCTCTTATATATTTTAAAAAAAATAAAATCTACTATCAATTTTTATTTTACAGTTATTTTTCCTTCTATTATTTAGAAGTTTGCTATTCTACTGCTGTGTAAAAGTCACACAAACAACAAAAGTGCATGGGTCAATTTCTGTCATATGCTCAAAACTAAAGCAATTTTTCAACTACATGATACAGCATTCTTAAAGTAGTTGTAGTAATATTCTGATACAAAATATCCTTTAAGGGAAATTACAGATGGACACTGAAAAAACATTCATTTCAGATTTTCTTTAACAATTATTTTAAGAGATATCTTCAAAGAAAGTGCACAGGATATCAGTCCTGAAGGTGGTCAGTATTTCAAATTGAAGAAGGGGAGAAAAAAAAAAAAAAAACCAAACCCAACTACCAAACCCAGCAAATATTCTTCTTCCTATTGTGACCATATTTATCAGTGTGCATTTTAGCTTACTGATACAGGTGTCATAACCACACCTAAACTGATTCTAAGCACAGGTACAGAGATCCCATTCCCTTGGAGGCAGCCTGTTGAGCCAGAGCTGTCAAAAGCTCAGATCACAAGCCTATCTGCATACAGAAAGCCTACATTCCTATTTCTTCCTTCTTTGCCTCCTTCTGCTGAAGCAAAAAGCAAGTAATACTCTGCCTATGGTTATTTATACCACATAAATGCTGGGGGTAGGATGTTAAACTACGGATATATTGTGTAACTTGTACAAGCAACCCTACAATAACAAACTTGCAGATGCATGGAATGAAAGATTTTTTTAAAAAAAGAGAACTGGGGAAAGTTACAATCATTGTTACGTTAAAGATTTATTAAAAAAAAAAAAAAACCACAAAAAAACAAAACTCAAGTGTTCAGACAGTAGGTCATCTGTGCAACAGATGCAGGAAGAGCTCAGGTCTAGCAGAATTACTAGCAGGAACCTACCACTATGGCAGCACAATGTACCTGAACTGGCTTTGCAGTTCAACAGTACAGCTGCGTTTCCAGAGCTCTGAAGCTTTGAGTTACACAAACTGTATGATCTAAACCGACTGCACTGACAGTCTTTGGTCTCCACACAGCATTCCAAAAAACACACGCAAGTGCAGAGTCTTCAGCTATACCAGATTCAGCTGAGATTCAAATGAACACTACTCAAATCTTACGTTGTTGGCTCCACAGGGAGTCACAACCCCCTCAACACATTCCACAGGACTAAAATCCAGGTGGCTTATGAGACCAGTTGCACTGTCACACAAACGTGCCAACTCAGTTCTCGGTCAGTACCACAGTCAGCTTCATAAGCCAAACCATCAAAAAAAATAAAAATAACACACAAACAAACAAAAAAACAACAGAGAAACACCAAGTTGAAAAACCACCACTTTTACAATGTTAAGGTAATTTGTACCAAGTCCAAACTGATTCTTAGACACAATGACAGGCTTATAATCACTTATTCCAGTGACACAGATCAACAGCATATTAATTCACTTGCAATGCTGTAAACAATCTGACTTCACATCTAGTAGCTGATTTGTGGTCGAGGTAGTAAAACTTCCCAGAATTCATGATGCTGAAGTTCAGTACTGAGATCTCCCGGTTTCTCTGAATCGAGCTGGATTCACAAGGACCAGCACCTACACACAGTTACTAAGCCTGACCAAGCTAACTGTTTGTACAAACATTGGATGCTTCTGTGCTGCCTAGTGCCTCTGTTACATGGATTATTTCAGCTCCTTCATGACAGGCATGAATAGCACAGTATCTTGTAGTAAATCATAAGCACACCATCTTTTAATAGTCCACTATATACTAAAATTAAATCATTCTTAAAATAAGATCATCAAGAAAGATGTTTGACACAAACAGGGCCATGGGAGAAAATGTCTTTTTGAGCAGTTGTGCTATACAATTCCTGAACTTAGCTCCTCTAGTCTCTCTTTGGATACCAGCACTATCAGTTCCCGGGCACCATCCACTTCCCCCAGCCAGGACCTAAAGTCCTTTACATTCTGCTCCATATGCATACATCCTCACATGGACCCCAATATTATTTTTTTTTCCTGCATCGACATGTATCTGCCCTACTTTCTGATTCAGAAGTTCAGGTATATCTGACGACATCAAAAGAGCCCACTATGCAGGGTAATAACAGCTGGTGCTGACACAGGCAAAGCTGAGAGCAGTTGCCACCCATCATGAGAGATTCCCATTACTACAAGCTCACCACAGGTTAGCTAAGATAAATTAGCCAGTTTAAGTATAACTACGACAGGAGCTGGGACTGTTTAGTTGGAGGAAGAGGAGGTTGAGAGGAGACCTCTTCCCTCTACAGCTACTTGAAAGGACATTGCAGGGAGTTTGATGCTGGTCTCTTCTCACTGATAATTAGCAATAGAATGCAAGGGAATGGCTTCAAGCTGCAAAAGGGTAGGTTTATGCTCAACATTAGGAAAGAATTTTTCCCAGAAAGAGTGGTCAGAAACGGGAATAGGCTGCTCAGGGAGGGGGCCGAGTCCCCATCACCGGATGTGTTGAAGAGTGGTTGAGATGTAGTGTCGGGGGATATGGTGTAGGGGAGACCTTTGTTGAGTGGGGTTGATGGTTGGACTCGATGATCCCAAGGGTCTTTTCCAACCTGAATGATACTATGATTCTATGATAGTTAAAAACTTATAGAGTGATTGTAAAAACTGTATACTAGGATCACAGCTTTCTATTTATTATGTACTACATATGCGTGATTATAAGGTAAGTCAAACAATTACCAGACACCTCAGTGTGTCCATTACCCAAACAGTTCATGTTTACAAAGTTCACAGTTTCTCAAACACACACACAAACACAACTCTGCTAGAGGAAAGAGTCAGTGTGACTTGACGGGTACAGAACTGTGCTTTCCAATGGGTAGTTGACAATTGAAAACCCAAGACACTGGCTACCACCTGACTACCAAAACAATGCAGAAATCAACCAGCCAGGAGACTTGTGTGACTGAAAAACACAAAAAAAATAATAATAATCAGCCACTGCTTTCACTGACAAGCAGTATGTACCTGCTTAGCAGTGGCATATGGGAAAAAGAGAACCCAGCAGACACCAGTGTGTAAGAGCTCAAAGTATATGGAAAGCCCAGCACTCTAACCTGCTGTTAAGAGTAGCTCTCTGGTGACCCACCTACTTGAGTTATGTGCTCCTGAGTTAGCCTATTTCTTTCTGGCTTTAAAGCAAGAGTAACTGTAGTACAAGCAATTAACCCTGGTCTCTCATCAGAATGGGTTTATTTGCCCAGTAACAGCAGCTTTAAAAAAAAAACAACACACACACACCAAAACAAAAACACAAACACCACCACCAACACTCTCTTATTGAGGTTTCACCTCAGCTGACAACTAGAACCCCAAAAAAACCACACAATGCAGACAGCAACAGCAGGTAAAAATATACATTCAAGACAAGACTTGGGTCTTTTTAAAGATCAAAAATAAGTAGAAGCAAGTTCAACATAGTATAATTAATTTTGTTTCTAGACACAAAGGCCAACAGAAAAAACTAATCTTCAGTCTCCTACAGCAGCAAAAAAGAGGTTTGCTGTGGCAAGTAACCACGTTACAACTTCTGAGTGTGATAAACTGGTTACAATAAAGTTCCAATTTTCATACTGAAGTCAAAACTTCGGTTAAGGTTTTAAATTTTAACAGTTTCTCCCATACACCTCAGAGACAACCACGATGTTTCTAACTAATATAACAAGTAGTTGCTCAACTGTTGCCATTGTCCTACCACACACACAATCAGTTTCACTTGAGAACCATTCATACCTATGCTATGTTCCAAATAGGAAGATTATTTTTTTCCTGAAACAAGATCAGTAATCAACTTGATGAACTGTAGCATAAACAGACCCCATTAGGAGGAAACAAGAGACTAGAACACACCAGGCAGAGAATTCAATTAAGTTTACCATCATTCTTTCTTCAAATGGCAAAGAAAAGCAGTATGTCTATCAAAGCTATCCTCTTTGGTAAATTCAAGAAATTATTGGAACACAACAGGACATTTTAGAACTCTGTATAGTTCTCCTTCATTCCTTGTGTCAGAAAAAGCCAAGAATACCTATATTCTAAATCCTGATGAGAATCCCCCCATCATGCACAAGAAAAATCCTCCTTCTAGCCACCATCTCTCATTCCCTCCCGTCTTTATTTTTAACTTTGCCATCAATCTGTATACATCAAACTCAGCAATGTTAAAAAATGATAGTCCTACAACTTCAGGTGGTGGGTTTGATTTTCTGTTGATAAATATTAGAAAAGCACAGAGAAATCAACCCATTCTTGCTCCCCCCAACCAGCCCACTTTGCAAAGTATAACAAAGTCTAGGTTACTGGAGCATTAAAACATTGGAGGCAAGTTGGAGAGAAAGTAGAGGAACAAGATTCTTCTGTTCCGTGCCAAAAATTCACACAATCCAGTCATCTTACCATTTCTACAGTACTTTATACTAGAAAAGGAAATACGTACAGCAAGCATCTCATATAAACACTCTGCCAGACACTGACAATACTTGAAAATTCGTTCTCAGGTTCTTCATTTGCCTTTAGATATGAAAGTTAGAAATAGTTTACACATTGCCCTAAGATGCTGCACCACTTCCTCTTCCAACTTCTATACGAAAAACATTTTCAGAGGCAAATGAATAGCTTAGTCTAAGTGAGTTTGATCACTCTAAATACTCTCACTTTATCTTTTGCTGGAAGACAAACTACAAAGTGCCAAATAGTGAGAAACGCAATTATCTTTTTCTAAAAATGGCTGATATCATGCAGCTTGATCTAATAACATACAATCTTATAAAAAAAGAAAAACAAACAACCTCACATAATCAAGAAAAAAATAAAAGCATTGGGGTTGTTTGTTGTTGTTCTGAAGGATTATCTGAATCCCCAATGCTTATAATAAAAAAAAAAAAAACTAAAAAGAGAGAAAGAAAACGTTTCTTCACCTAAAGTATCACTTTCCAAGTAAGCATTAGATTAAAATTAAGAACACTACTTAATGGTTAAGCTTTCAACTGGGAACCTAAAGTTGTTGTAAAAGAAAATTGGACACAGATTCTATTTCCTCCCTGTACCTAACTATATAAGTGCTAAACTGACAAAAATCACACAAACCCCACACCATAGAGAAGAAGAAAATCATCTTTGGAACAGCTGGGGTGGAGAAGAGAGGAACAAACAACTCATTCCGCCCAGAAATCGTAGAATACTTAAGAGAAAGTTACATATCTCCACTTAAAAAAAAAAAAAAGTCTCTCTGAATAGCATCTAGATGGAATTATGACAGAAAGCTAAGCTATTTTCTATTATTATTGGGATATTTGGGTAAATATTATCCACGCAAGCATTATAACTAGCATTACTTATTAAATAAAGCACATACCACTCTGGCTGCTCTTTCCTGAGATTCACACTTCCTGCAAAACCAAGGTCCAGTGGGTACTTGAACAATTCCATAGCAAGCTGTTTTGAACAAGACAAAAATATTTCAGCAAACATAAGCAGCATTACAGTAGTACTAACATGAATGTTATAAAAAAAGCTTGGTATTAATTCAGCTCACATCATTTTAGTAAGTCAAACTGACATCTATATATTGCACATGAAGTCCTATCGCAGTAGGATTTGTAGCATTGTACCTCATTTCATAGTAAAAATTAAGTATAATAAGCTTCCAATTACAAATTTATGCAAAATTCACTAAATAAATTTGTTACATAGAAAAAAAAATACTGATCAGTAATATAACCATTCAAAAGCAGCAATGTTTCATATGTGGTTTGTTTTGCTATTTATTTACCAGCAAAACAGGTAAGCCACTTCACAATAACACACCCCCATCATTTACAGGTTTTTTGTTTTTTCAAGAGAAAATTAAAAGCATCTAATAAATCCAAATTTGTCACAAGACATTCATACGCTTCGTTACAATCAAGTTCTCTTACTCTTTATAAGTAAAATAACTTGTCTTCAGTAGGAAACCCATAATAAACTGAACAATGATACAAAGCTTGCCCCCTTCCCCCACAAAAAACATTCATGTGGAGCTGTAAATACAAGCTAAACTGAGCATTAGGGCTAGGATCAGTTGCAACTACAGCCAGGCTTAAAAAAAAAAAGAATCCTTAGGAAATAGATTTTGAGATACGCAGACGTCTCTGCAAGACTGTCATCTGTATTATCATAGGAAAAAAAAGAAAAAAAAAAAAAAAAAACACTGGAGTTTGATAAGAAGTTCCACAGCAAAAAAGGCATTAGTAATTTGGCAATACTGTTCACATTTGAAATGCACAGATCAATTAACTTTAAGAACTGCTGAGGGATTGAAAATACAAAAACACAAGTGCTCTGAGAATATTATAATATCTGAACGGGTTTAACAACTAATAACAAAGAATCAAAAAGCCAAACATTTTCCTAAAAAAAAAAAAAAAAAAAAAAAAAAAAAAAAAAAAAAAAGAGTAATTCTGAATCTGACATCATATTTTTAGTATCTCAACTCCCCACAATCATATGTTGTTTAAGTAAGAAAATCTGGCTATAGAAAAAAAATATATGACAAATTAATAGTTAAGAGGAAAGCTGAGATTAAATTACTATCTTCTAGTATATATGCAAAAACATTATTGGTTTTGTGCTACCCTGAAGAAGAAAAATGAAACCACTAGTGCAATAGTAGCATAAAAAATGTCTGTGTAATGCACCTTTCCTTCTTCAAAGGAAAGTAATGAAAAAATTTCACATTGTCAGATTTTCAAATACATTATGCAAGTACTGACAGACCAAACTGCCTTAAGAAGCCCTTTCTAATGTACAATAAAGTTCTTTAACATGAGGAAAAAAAATCCTGTTTTCATTGCATCTATATTAACCACAGATGAGGGGGACTTTCAATTCCTTTTTAGAAATTAAGAGGGAGACTTTAAACATGCAATCACACATTTAAATTAGCAAGAGACAGTGCACAGTAAGAAACTAATTACAGAATGCAACTCAGAGACAGGGTTGGCAATTAGATCCAAAGGCAACGTGAGTCAGGCAAAGACCAAAGTTGAAGTACTTTTTTTATCTATAAACGTAACAGAGTACACCTAAATCCTAAAAAAGCCTACCACTAGTTTGTACTATGATACTGTGATACTGTTTACTGAGCTCCAGGACTTCCTTTGGTTTATTCTCCCACTACTATGCAAAGCTCCTTTGAACACATTAGAAGATTTTTGCCCTCCGCTACTTGCCAATAACTTCACACTTGAAAAGCTGTTTCCTCTGGACTAATAATAATAACAAAAAATGCAGTTAAAGTCTCACAGGTAACACCGCTGTCTGAACTTCAAATAAGGACTACCAACTACTACCACCACCAGGGTTACTACTTTTACTACAGACTACAAAAAGAGCAGACACGCTTCTCTCACCACCTTCACATGACACATCAAATCCAAAACGTAAAATATCAATGATACAGTAAACCAAAACACACAGTTGTTCTTCTACAACGGCATCTGGACTTAGAAGAGGCAGCACTTTGTACGCTCTGTGCTGGATTCAAATTCAGATTTGGATCTGCCCTTAAAAAAAAAAAAAAAAAAAAAAAAAAAACCTTCCCTGAC
>VXBW01000858.1:726470-758268 GCA_013400375.1 Thinocorus orbignyianus
CGACGCTGGGCCACGGGCGTCCACGGCCACGGCCACTCGGGCGGCAGGAGTTAACCCTGGGGCTCTCCCGCCTGTCAGCTCACCCTCGGGCAGGGTCCCCAGCCGGCAGCCTGCCCGGAGCGGGGGCAGCGGGGCGCTAAATGTGCGGGGGTCCCGGCCCCGCACCTGCGCGGGGTCCCGGCGGAGAAGGAGCTGCCGGGGCGCGGAGGAGGAGGAGGAGCGCAGCGTCCCCCGGCAGCCGGGGGGAAACAAAGGCGGGGGGCGAGGGGAGGCAGCGGTGGTGGGTGNACCCTCCGCGCTGCCGACGTCTCCGTTCTCCCCCCACGTCCCCTCCCCCCGATCCCCGGTGCTGGCATTGCTGGTTTGGCCACGCGTGTCAGCGAGGCGCGGGGTACCCTCCGCGGGCGTGATTTTCCAGGCGGGATCCGCGGGTCGGGGTCGGGGGGGCTGGGGCAGCACAGCCGCCGGCGGTAGCAGGGGATATCCCCGGGGAAGGCGCCGGTGGGGCTGCCTGGGCCGAACCGCGGCGCCGTTCGTGGGCCCGATCCTCCGTCCCCTGGACAACCGGCGCTTTGTGCTTCGCTTCGTGGCGGGGAGATCTCCGGTCACCCGTGGGCAGGGGGTTCGGCCGGCTGCGGGGCAGATGCTCTCCCACGTCCCCGTGTTCCCCCGGCGCACACGGGGACGGAGGCAGCTCCGTTTCGTGGAGTGGGGAGGGGCTGCGGGGTCGTTCCCAGGCAAGCTGTTGCCCAGGAGCATTCTCCCCCTCCCTGCCTTGTGCCACTTGTCCCTCTAGCAAACTAAGTTAATTTAACTTAATTATAGTTCATTAAGCAAAAAATATAATAAAAGGGCTGGTGGCAAACGCACACCCCCCTCCACAATATTTGGCAACCGCTCCCCAACTACCCCCCTCCCCTCCCCAGTAATTGGCAGCCAAGCGGCCCCATCCCACCCTCCTCGGGGGAGAGGGTTCCCTCCTCATCCGTCGGCTTCACCGAAGAGTGATTTTATTCTGGCTCTTGGGGTTAGCGGGACGACGTGGTGACAGCACGGAGGGTCCACCCCCAGAAGAGCCCCCGAGGGGGTCGCTGCCGGCGGCAGGGGGAGGGCGAACCGCCCAGCTCCCAGCGCCGGGACCCCCGCCGCGGCCCCGGGACGAGGGGACACCGGCGAAGGTCGTCAAGGACTCTCACTCTTTTGACTTCCAAAAAAGAAGCCGAGAAGGAGGGTTGGGGACGCCTCTCAGGGGGCCCGATCGTTGCTCTGAAAATTCCCGGCCGAATTTCTCCTGTTTCTAGCCAAGGGATGGTGGTTTTGGTTTTATTTTCGGAATCTAATGAAGAAAAATCTCCATTGTAGGTATTCCATTAAGGTTTCCCTCTCGTGTTTTTAAGCCGGGATGTGCAAGCGCCGCTCACGGCACGGTGGTAGCGGCGGGGCGGCCCTACCGCGCAGCGCCGCGCAGTGCCCGCGCCCTCACTCCGGCTGCGAGCTCCGAGCCTCCTCCGAGCCA
Source organism: Thinocorus orbignyianus (assembly GCA_013400375.1). NCBI lineage: Eukaryota > Metazoa > Chordata > Aves > Ciconiiformes > Thinocoridae > Thinocorus > Thinocorus orbignyianus. Next base: position 727,987 of record VXBW01000858.1, read on the forward strand.
GCCGAAACAACGGCCAAACGTCTGCAAAATCAAACCCGTTTTCTGTGACACCCCCACCCCCTCCTTTGCCCCGCACAACAGAACCCAACGATGCCGGCTGGCGCAACTCTGCGCGGCTCCGCGCGGTGCGGAGCGGTCCTCGACCCCATCCGCCGGCTTGTTTGAAGTGGAATAGCCCAGCGAAGCTCTGAAACAAGGCGAGGGAGGAAGGGCCGTGTCCTCCGTGCATCGCCGCTTTATCTTTTGTTTTCCCCTTGAAGTTTCTGCGGAGTAGCCAAAAAATTAGCGCTGGGTGCCTCCCGGCCATCAGTTTGGCGTTTATCTGTTTTGCTGGCTGACGAGCTTTCGTAGACGGTAAAGCAGGAAGCTCAGAAAAGTAGCCAAAAATCTACACCCTGCCCAATTACCGAAGACCCACCAACGCCGGAGAGGGAAAGCGATGCTTCACCCCGGAGAATTAAAAATAGTGCACGGCGATGTATTGATTAATGTTTGAGGGGAAGGCTGTACAACCCTGAGGAGGCAAGCTGTGCCATGAGAAAGCGACAATCCCACAGACTTCAGGGGACCGTGTCACAATAAGCCATAATAACCGCGATTACAGCAGCGGCAGCAGCAAATCAGGTACCTTATCTCCCCTTTTTATCTGAAACATCAGAATATTCTGTCTCCCTTTGACAAAAGACCCCTCATCCAAAGCATTTTGTCCCTTGCCAGAATGAAACACATTTTCCTCCCCAAAGTAAACACAATGCATGTGACTAAAACACTGGCGGGGCCAACAGCAGGGAATTTAACTTTTAAAGAAACCGATCTCTGCCCGTGATTGATGCTATGGGGCTCTGACAACAGAGAGTGTGTAGCTAATTGCCTCTATAAACGAAAAAGATATTGCCCTCATTTTATCAAACACATTCTTTGTCCGGGGCTAAAACAAGTGTCACAGTAAATGAACATGACTGTAGAGATTAATAGTTTCCAAGAGTGAAATCTGAATAAGAACCCCACGTTGGCAACCGGGGTCTGGTCTAAACTGTGAAGGAGAATTTTGGTTAATTTTTCAGGAGCAGTTTCCCTTTCAAGGGTCCAGCTATGGAGCTACAACCACCTGGGCACTGCTTGTCAGGGTAAACCACCACTCCTGTCACCAGGACTCTGAGGACCTTCTGGAGGTCCTTGGGACCCCTCCAGCTGTGGGGACCCCTCTGCCCCTTGGAACTTCTCTCGGGAGAGCTTTGGCCATGGCTGGTCTTCAGGATCCATCTCTCCCACACACCCAAGCTGTCACGGAAAAGGAACTGCAATAGGTTTAATTTGGGTTTCACTGAAGGACAGGGCAATCCTGACAACATCTCAAGCAGAGGATCTTCAGATGTTTTCTCTGGTCTCTAAGAATATTTTTTCTTTATGACTTGAAGGCCAATGGATAGCATTAGGAAGGAAAAGTGAAAGCTTTGCAGCAGTACTGGTTCAATCAACAACAAATTCTGTGTGAGCACCTGACAAAAGAAAATATAATTTTCAGTCACACCAAAATGTGGTTTCTGGGATCTCTCTCTCACAACTGCTCAGTTTATACTTTTACTCCCATTCTTTCCTTCACAAGCCATTCCCTCAACTTTCTCTCCAGGCAAAGTAATGATGTTCTGTCGCACTCTTAGTTTTGTTTTGAAGAGATATCGAGATTTTGAAGAGCATGGAGACTCTCCCACCCTTATGTTTTGAAATATGAAAGTATCTACGAGATGTTATTGGATTGTATCCTTTCTTAAGGGACTTGATTACAACATGAAATACACTCGAGAGATGGAAATATGAGGTGCAGAAGGTCTCTTTAACCTAAAGGGGAAAGGAATTGCCTAACAAATACCTGGAAACTGGAACCAGAAAAATTAACGTGAGAAGGAAAGCATTAATTTGTAGGACACTGCCCATGGAAGTGGCAACTCAGGGCTATTTGGTGCTTTTAAGCTTTCCTGGAAATCATGCTTTTGTCAGACACAAGTTCCAGGACACAATACTGGATGAGGTGGGTGACATCTAATGGCCAGTGCTCAACAAGATGCAGTATCTGCTTCTCTGGATTTGTTGTTCTTGTAGATTCATAGAATTTAACGTTGAGGGTCACAGCTTTTTCTTCTGCTTAGCTCAAACTCAGTGACACTGATCAAGAAGCATGTGAAGAACCTGAAGCACAGGCACCTTCCCATGAAGCTGCTGTCACGGAGTTTTTAATTTTCCTTCAGTTTATCTGGAGTTGTTATTGACGAAGTACTACCAGGGTAAAGCATCTTTGCACAATTCCTTGTGCTCCAGATTTAAACTCTCAAATCCATCCCCCTTGTCTAAGATTTTGCCCCTTACTCCATGGAATAAGAAGCACGTTCTCGGTGCTGATGTTTTCCCTGCTGAACCTGCCTTGCAGATAGCATGAACAGTGCAGTTATGCCTATTAGTCACAGTGCTTGGCCCTGGTGTTAGACTAATTTGGAAAGACTTCCTGCATGGCAAGGAACAGCAGGATTTGATCATAGTCGGAGATCCATTACAACGTGCAGCAAGGCTCTTTAAGGAGCCCTTATCACCTGGGACACTTAAAAACCCTTCTCTGTAAGGCGTCAGTAACAAAAACCATGAAGAAGATTTGCATTCAAAGGAAGGCGGATCACTCCATCTGCTAGATCTTTTCCATCACTGAATTCTAGGGCAGTGATTTGATTAAATAGTAATAATTAAAAAATCTGACAAAACAGGGAGAGAGTGGACAGCAAATATTGACTCTTCATCTGCACTTTTTTTTTTTTTTTTTAATATTTAATTAATGTTCCCACATGATGCCCAGGCATCAATCCTGATCTCCCTGGAGTCAATGGTGACATTTCTATTGCTTTCCGTGGAAGAGGGCTATTTATCCGAGGGCATCTTGATCAGAATAAACACAAGGAAATAGATTGTACTTGAAAATATTTTGAACTTCCTTTTGCTTGATTTTAACAGTTGCTTTGGTCCGAGGAAGTTATTAAATCTCCACTTTACCCCAAGAGAGGTTGCTGTTGTATTACTATCCTCGTTCCTTTGCTGCACAGATAATCAAACATTACAATAGCTTTCTGCTGACTGTGAGACTATAGTTACTTTTAACCCTTTTTCAGCCTAGTCAAACAAAAATGTTAATGAAAACGTCTCCAAACAGTGGTCAATTTAAATATCGATTAGATAGAAAAAACTCCCTGAGTGCTCTATCAACTGTTAAAAAACAGGTATTTTACAGAGTGAAAAATACACCGACACACTTTGTACTGGAAAGAAAATCACCCTGTGAAATTTGAGAACTGGTGCTAGGCAAATATACAGATTTTGATGGCATCTTCTGTTTTAAAGTGCTACCCTAGAGCTCACAGCTCACATCTTGGGCTCACAGCAACTGAAATAATCTCTTTATTTTATTTTATTTTATTTTTTACAAAATCAAACATGCTGATCTTCGGATGAGCACTATGGGAAAAAAAAAAGTGCATCTCTTCTGGTTTACATTAGACAGCCTTTTTGCTTCCTTCTTGTAACCCTTTTTTTGCCTTATGAAAACATCTCTGCAACAAGATTCACAGCTGTTTACGTGAATGTCTAACTATTAGCTGCAAAGGGGAAGAGCCATAAACTTAACTAGTTATTCTTTGTTTTTAACTAATGAACCTGTCACTCATTTTTTCCCCCCCCTGGATTCTCAGGACAAAAATAAGTAGTACTGGGGAAACGTGGTTGATTTTCCAAATGTATTTTTGTAGGATCCTGTAAATAATACTCTTCAGAAACATGCAAGGTACAAGCCCCGTTATATCATCTGACCTCTTAGGTATGAACATTGTGCATTTCTACAGTCTTATTTAAGCAGCCAAATTACAAATAAACACAGACCAACAGCACAAACTCGGAGCAAGGCTTTACCAGCTGCGTCTCAGTATAAAAACCTTCCCCAATGAGCGGATAATTTACTTCCCTCGGTCAGCAATATAACTCAACCGGACAATTAGAGGCCCTGGTATTTTAATAAAGTTTCCAGGGGGTGGAGGAAGCAGGGAAGGGTTAAGCTGCTGAGCCTCGCCTGCCTCCCAGCTCCTTCCGCGGGGATGGGCGCAGGGTAAGGAGAGAGGGGTGCGAAGGAAAGCCCACTGGCTGTGTGTGCTGTTTGCTCAAGGGAAAAAAAAAAGCTTTGTTTGGTGTTACTTTGTGTGTTAATGAACCATGCCTTAAGGGAAGGGCCTACAAGAGATTTGGGAGTTTCCTGGGCGGGCAAGGCGCTCCCTGGGCTTCTGAGGGAGCCCGGCGTTCCGGAGGGATGCTGGGATCCCCGGCTCCGGGGGTCAGGCAGGCAGAAAGCTGGCAGAGACACGGTCCTGGAGCCGTCCTTCGGGAGAAGAAGTTGCCCGAAGGCAACCGACAGCCCCGCTCACACTTTCCCCCTCTCCAGCCCGGGCGGCAACTCCATCGCTGCCTCCCACCCATTCCCGGAGGAGGAGGCACTCCCGGAGGATGAGGATGGAGGGGCACAGCCTCCCCCAGACCCGAGCAGCCCAGCTCAACCCCAGTTATGGCCCGGCTTTTACAGGAACTTTTTTGCCTTTAGGGTGGCAGGCACCGTTTCTCCGGCTCGGAGCCGCCCACGCGCGGGTGCCGGAGGCGGGCAGCGGCGGGCGAGGCGGGGGCGCTCGGCTCGTTTCCTGCGGATACCGGGCTCGAAGCGCGATAGTCGGCTTCAAAGGCCCGGGAGGCACCGGAGCATCTTTTGCTTCCGCGGGGGCCGCGCCGTGGGTTTGACCCACGGGCTTAAAAATACCCCAGCGGGGACTTTCCGTTCCATCTCCCGTCCGCCCGCCAGCAGCCGGGGTTTCCTAAATAGCCGCAGTTGTTTGGCTCCCCGGCAGGAGCTGGTGGATCTCAAACCCTCCTTCCACCCGCGGGTGGGTGTCTCCTAACCCCCCTTGCTCTTTTCTGTGATATGCCGCCCCTCCCCAAACCCACCCTCCTGCCCTCCCACGCAGGCGGTCCTGTGAATGCAGCCAAGGAATCGGCAATACCCGGGTTCCCGGTTGTTCAAGGAGTTCAAAAAACTGCTTTTGGGAAACTAAGGATGACAGAAAACCGGGAATCCCCTACCCACAACCAAATTCTCCTCCAGAAGGTGAGATGTATTTAAGACAGAGTCTCAAGGCGATATGGATTTCCCTAAAAATAACCTCATTCGTTACACAAAGTTGATGAATGCTCTACGTCTGTAGCTGTTTATTGGCTACCAAACCAAGTCTTGTGGGGAAAAAACTGAAACCCACCACAAATCCTAATAATATATGCTAGTGCAATCAGAGACTTTTTTAGAATGTGTGCACAAAAGGGACTAAATAAAAACCGCACAAGCATCTGAACTCTTGGGTACCTTTCTTTGTAGGCTGGGTTTTCTAAAGGTGAAAACAATCTCTCTGTCCTCCACCCCTCTCCCCCTCACTTTGCAGCAGCATTCCTCACTAACAGGACCTAAAACCTGAATCTTCAGACCAGCACCTAATTTGGGTTACAGGATTAACTGCTCTAGTCCCATCCAGGATAACGGCATTATTTTGGGTGTGGAGAATGAGTTCCTGGGGTCCTGCTGGGGGTGGCTGGTGGGCTGTGCACCCCTCTGCTTCCCCCTTTCACCCTCACTGCTTGCCCTCAACCTCTTGTGTAGTGGGTGCTACAGCTGCTCCCACAGCAGAGCCTTGGCCTGGCCTTCAGCTGAAATGTGTGTGTGCAGTTATTTTTGGAGCATTGTCACCATTTTAATAGAGAATGTGACTGAAAGGAACGTTTGTAGCTTTGTATCTTGATCAATTCATAGCACAGAGAAAAGGCTCTTTCCTGGTGTTGGGTCTTTCCTCTTGCTAAATTTCAAAAAATCTTTTGAAAAGTAAGCTGAAGGTATTATAAATTGCCTAATATGTTCCCAAAGTATTTTATAAAGGAAAGCATTTTGCAGCACAAATTCTAGGGCAATCACTTAGTTTATCAATATTTTAATTCAATTGTGTAAATTCCGAGGCTCCATTGACAAGGCATTCATTTCTTGTGGTCTCCATCCTCATTTTAAAATTGTTAACACTTCTGTCGTGACAAAGGGCTGATTTTACTGTTCTTTGTATCTGCATGTGAAAATTTACCACTAGATGGATTTTTGTTTTTTAGAGAAGTACACAGGGAAGACTGTTTCTATGCTGTCTTTGTGAGAGGTCTACTTATCCCTGTCAGAGTTCTTCAGGCCACTGCTGATTTTACTAAAACTGAAACACTTACTTTGACTTTTCATTGTGCATTATTTTAACAGCAGAAGATGGCATATAAACACCTTTTATCTACTTCCCCTCCTACCGGGCTTGTAACATCAAATATCATCCCATTCATCTTTGTTTCAAGGCGGGCTGTAAGTTTTCATCTGACAGGGTTGTTGAAAATCAAACTGGCTATACTTGATCACAGTGGGATCTGCATGAAAATCCATCTACAAGTTGAGCTGTAGCACTTACCTGTCTAGGTCAATTTGAGAACAACAAGAATGATAAGCACATAAAGCTGAAACAGTGTCGTTTCACAGTAGGACTGTTCCACCACCAGTATTGCAGAAAAGGCTGATTTAAGTAAACCTGGAGCCTCACGCAAAACCACATTATTTTATCCTAGAGGTTATTAGACGCAGTTCCTTGGGATAATTTGTCTTTCCACTTGCCCTGACTTCACGGGTTACCCCAGCTGAAGAATGAGGGTCAAGGTGTATGAAGGAACGTAGTGGGAGTCTCAGTAGAACTTTCCTGTTGAATAGGGGAAGAGGGAAAAAAGATCCATGTATATGCCTTGGTGTCATGGTAGAAAAAATGTCGGCCTCCAGTGGGGCTCAGGTTGTCCCTGTAAAACTTACTGGTGCAGGGCACAACCACAGCCAGCATGAGCTGGAGATTCAGCTCCAGCCTGTCGTGGGGGAGCCCTGGGAGGTTTATCGTGGGTATAGTTTTGGTATTGTGCAGCAAAACAGACCCAGCAGCAGATCATGTATATATTTATACCTTGTTATTTTATCATTCTGTAAATTATATGTGCAGAAAAGTGAGAAAATGAGAAAAATCCTTTCCCTTTTCAAAAGGAAATGACAGTGTGCTGTGATGTTCCGCCACTTTCGTACAGTCTTATTACATCAAATAACCTAACTATATTAACCAGGTAAGTAGGCAAAATATTCCCCCTCCCCCCCGCTAAGAATTAGTCTTGATTGAAAAAAAAGACTTTTTTTTTGGTTTAGACATGCTGGCTCTCCATGAGTAACTGTAAAGAAGCTATTCCCATAAGTAAGTCTTGGATAACATGTATTTATTTGGAAATTCAGTCATTAGGTGTGTATCTTCCCATAATTTTAGCAAGTTAGCCAGATATATGAGTGTTTATATGTGTATTAGTGGTTGAGCTGGTAATATTGCCTCTAACTAAAGCTTTCTGACTCTTTCCATCATGTGGCCACGCTTATAACTCAGCCAAACTTTAACTACTGGAACCGAAACTTCTCCGAAGAAATATTGAGCCTGAGGCAGAGCTTGCAATGGAAAGTTTCAACTGAAAGAGTTCAGATTTCTCTAAAAACAGGAGTGAGAAAATTGCTTTGTTTGGCTCATGTTAAAAAAAAAAAAAAAAAAAAATTCCCAAACCTTACAGAAAAGCTGTAGTGTTTTCTACAAGGGTGTCATGATCCAGTGTTTGGGGGAACAACGGTATTTGCAAAGACACTTTTATCTGCTTCTGGGAAAACATGGGGAAGTTTGGTCGAGCCATGATCCTCAGGGCAGTTACAGTCTGAGAGTCTTTGGGCTTTTCTGTTCAAGTCTCCCAAGGATTTGACCCTACTGGAGCCCTTGTTTATTCCAGCCTGGGAGGCTGCCATGGGGCTGCCACGGGGAGCAATCTGGAGGGGCTGGGGCAGCACCTCAGAGCATTCCATGCTTTGGGCCAGGAAGGCTGTGGGGTGCTGCCTATCCTTTCCATGGAGGAAATTTCCATTCGGAAATTATGTACGAAAATGAGTAGAGGTTGTGAAGTCAAGTGCTCAGGAATTAGGAAATGCCAGAGTGACATTTCCTGTGCTGTCTTCCCTTTTTGTCCCCCTTCTGTGTAGCCGTTATGATGCAACTTTTGAGTGCTCAGACTGTTTTTACAGTTTTCTCCTTAAAGGCTTTTTTTTCCCTTGTGGTAATGATTTTTTAAAAAGTTGTTTAGCAGCAATCTCCTGGTGGCTGTGCATGTTACAGAATAAAAGTGGACTTCTTTCTTGAGCAAAGTTGTTTTAGTCAAATTTTGATGCTGTTGCAAACCGTGTGCTCTGTGTCCCTAATGGAGATAGATGTCAATAAATTAATTGGATCCGTAAGAGCTGTTTTCTCTCTTCTTCATCTTTTGTTTGTCACTCTCTTGTCATTTTTGACCTTATCTTGATGCTGTAGCAAGGAGGCCAGTATTCAGTAAAACAAAAAAAAAAAAAGAAGAAAAAAAGCATCCCCTGGTTACAACAGAGTAGTTCATGTTACCCCAAAGAGGAAGGAAGGATGCCTCTTCCTGCCCAAGCAACGACGTGTTCTGCAAGGCGTTACTTATTGCTCTGCTTTCCCCTGCCTGTTTCCTGGAGAAGGTGGAAAGCAGAATGATAAACGTCCTCGGCTGAAGCTTGCACAAATTAAGTTACAGAGACAAAGTGCTTCCCAGACCTTCTTATTGTAAATACTTGGCAGGTTTTGTCTAAAGATGAAAAAATAGGTCTTCTGTATATTCCCACTCCATTATTACCTGCAAATATATGAATTAAACATATCAGAGCAGAATAAACTTTAATTGTGTCAGATGCAAGTTGTACTTCCAAAAAGAAAGGAGTCTGAGTAAGGAAGATATAACAGCAGTGGTGAAGTTCCTCCTTTCATACTGACTCAAATCTGACGCTTGTCTTCTAGCTTTTAAAAGGCAGTTTTTTACAGCTGTCCATAGAAAGCAGTGAGCTTTGGGGAATATAATAGATAAAAGATTCGTTGGCTAATATAAAGCCAGAGATCAGTTGAATGCCATAGGAGACAGGGTTCTAGATTTCTACGCTGCCTAGAAAAACTAAATATATTATGTTCCCAGAGGAAGTTTAACCGAATTCAAAGGCAATTGCAGAAATGACATTGCTGTTGTGACTTGCAGGGGTGTGGGCAGCCTTTCCCCTGTTGCTGATGCCAGCTTGCCTGCCCAGCCCTGCAAGGAGGGGATGCTGCTCTGCTGGGGGATGTGCTTGGGGGCAGGCAGGGCTCATGGTTCTCCCCAGCCCCATGGTTCTCCCCAGTTCTAGCTCGTGATTCTCCCCTTAGCCCCCTGGCTGGCCACACAGGCCCTCTGCCACACATCACCATCTCAGGGGTATTTGAACATGCCAGAGCAGCTTCTTGGGTGTCATGAGTCCTCTCTCTTGTCAGGAGAAGTGAGATGTTTCTGGAATGTTATCAAATTCCCTTTAGCATCTGTTTGGAAGAGCTGCTGTGGGGTTTTTTTTGTTAGTATTTTGATTTTTCCAGTCTTTCACTGAATCTGTATGCCTTTTCTTAACATATTACAAGGTATTATGCACTGGCTTTTTCTTCAGCACAGATTGTGTTGTTCCCCGATTAGTAACATTCCCTTTGAAGAAATGTGGGCCTGGTATTTTCCCCCCAGATTTCTCCTGTTGCTCAGACCCACTGCGGTGTCTGCGATGTGCACTTATCCCTGCTCTCACTGCCCATCTCTATCCTGGCATCCTCTCTCCTGCCTCAAGCTCTCTTCCACCTCCTGGCACCTTGCTGTCCAGGAGTTGTGGAAACAGGTCTCTTTCCTCTCACACACCTGCAGAGATGCTAAGCATCAAGTCTGAAAATCAAACTAGGGTTTGCAGGGTTAAAAATAGCTCCACAGATATAACTGAGCCCTGACTCATTAATTGTAATTAATTGAAGGGATCTTCTAAGCATGATCCTGTTGTTCTTGTATGAGAACTGTGAGCATGAAGTCAGTAGGGTGATTACTCTTAATTATTTTCACAGACCACCTTGTAATATATTTACCTTATATTTTACTATGTATAACGTGATCATTATGATTACCTTAGGTTTTTGGCACACATACATCAGTTTCTTTCTCTGTCTCACGGTAGATGTGGCCGAATGGGCTGAACCACAGCATTACAGACCTCATCAATGTGTCTGTAACAGTCTCAAGCTCCTTCTCATGCTCCAGCAGCAATGATGTTCATTTATTTTCAGAAGTGTCATGCGCAACCAGAAAGCCGTGATTTTCAGATGGTATTTCTCAGTCCTTGAAATGAATCTGTACGAACTCCAGGTGATTACTCCATTGATGCTCTGTTTAGACTGCCTTGTTGTCCTGGTTTCCAGTAGGGATGGGGTTGATTCTCCTCTGGCTCTAGCATTGCACAGCTATCCCACCCCATGTGTGCCAGGCCAGGGGCAGCAGGGAGCTGGCCGGGAAGCTGACCGGTGCGGTGCAGGCTGCGGTCTGTATCGTACTCGTGTCTGTATCATCCCCCATTCATGTTACTCTTTTCCTGTAATACTTGTTCTGTTAAACAGTTTTTGTCCCAGCTCACGAGTCTGCCTTTTTCTTCCCATCCTCTCCCCACCGCTGTGGGGTGTCAGGGCCAAGGGGCTGCCACGTGGCTCTTTTGTTGCCACCCGAGGCCAAACCATGACAGTTGTCCTTCAATAGACACTTTTGTGCACAAGAAGTAACCAGGATCCTCAGGTCAGCCTTGTCTGACATAGGCAGGCCAGAGGAAGCCTGAGCACACACTTGTGCCCTGCAAACAGCAGTCACATTTTCCTTTTGTTTTCTGTTGAGCTAAATGTTTGTTTGGCTGGTTTGTGGATCCATCTCCATGGATGTTTTGCTAGGCTGTGCTTGATAAGGAGTTGCTATAGGCTGTTGTGAGCCTGTGTACACTGAATTCCTCATTGAGGAAATGTAAATGAGAGGATTTGAGGACTTCCACAACAATTGAACTGTCCAGTTCTGTAGCAGCCCTCATTTAATCTTGTGGGAAACTCATCAAAGAGCACCTACCAGCCTCATCAGTTTCGGATCTCACCAGGAGACTGAGGCATTGTAAACTCCTGCAGACTGAGGGGTGGATCTGAAAATGTGAGCAAAACATGGCTCAGAAACTGTTCCTTTGTTTTACTCAGCTTTTCTTCTTCCCTTGTCTAGATAATTTGTTTCTTAAATGACGAGATGATGTTGTCAGTTCTGATAATGTGCTCAAAGCTTTTGTAGATGTGGTGTCTTCTGTGCAGATAGGCTGTGGTTTTGCCAGCATTTTTTGTTTTGTATGCTTTCTGCTGGTGATCTGAAATTTTCAGTCTCTCCTCACTGATTATATGGTCAGGCTGCTAATTGTTTCTTGAGGTTTAAGCCTTTAAAAGCTTAGAAATTGTTGCTGCTCTTAATGTGCTTTATGAAGTATGTGAAGGCTTCTTCGGTTCTCCGAAACAGTATTTAGAACTGAACTAAAATCTCTTTCGTTCTTTTAACTAAAAAAAACCTTTATATATCCTTCAGTACTTCTAAATTGTGCCTGATTCATTCCAGGTTCAGATGGCACTCTGAAGGACTGAAGCAATCCAAATACACAATTTATTTCATTGGTCCTTTGCTCCCATCATTACCTGAGATTATCCAATTTAGAACTGCTGAAATGTCTTGCTTCTAATATTTTGTCTGTGTGTTTGACCCACCTGTGCATAATGTCTCATGCAGCCAGTGTATGTTTTTACATCTCTTTTGGGCTTTTGAGGGTGTGCAGGTAGGGATGCTCAGGGTTAGATGTGTTGTCCGGTCAGGCTAACCTTCAGAATATCTCTTAGCTTTGCTGTTACCTGATATTCAGGGAATTCAAGCTAGGAACTGCCTGCCAGGAACGCTCCTTAGTTTCAGTGTGATCTGATGTTGCACTTGATCATATCTTGACAAGCTCCCGTTTATTCCTTCCATTCACTGCCTTCCACCAAGGCTTCTGTTAAGACAATCCCTAACTTGCACCGGCCAGGCTGCCTCACCGTTTTTCACCTCTGTTGCTGTCAGAGGCTTTGAGATGCTGTCTCCATTGTCCAATTTTTCACCAGCTACACCTCCTGCTCAGGCTTAGTGATGGCTCCTGTGCATAACTCATTCCTTGGTTCAGCCTGTAGCATAATTCTGCTGAACAGTAATCTTGTTCTTGCACAAGAACGTGGATCTTGCCAGGTTCAGTGGGATTTCCACTGTTGCCTGCAGTAGGTGCTCAGTGACAGCCATCACTTTAATTTGTGTAGTCCACACTTGTTTTTCTTCCATCATGTCAGTTTGTGCAAGAACTGGAGTCATTTCAGAACTCTGAGCTACCAACTGTGGTGTGCTGGCTACTGATGTTATTAAGCCAAGAGGTGCAAGTACAGCTCTTCGTATGGATGTTGTCTGCCAACAGCTTTATTCCCTTGCTTACTGTTTCCCCCTGGACAACCTATGCTTAGTGCTGTTTCCTGCCTAGCATGACCTGTGAGCATCACCTGGCCTGGGACCCAGTGGGGAAAATGTGTCAAAGCTTCTGCCGTTACCCTCTCTAGTGGGTAATTGCTCCACTAGCCACTATTTCTGCAAGTGCATAAAGGTTTGACAAAGGAGCCCTCCTCTGGCAGAGAATGAACAATCAGGACCCCCAAAAAAAACCTGCATTTCTGTTTTCATACTTCTAGTTCTTCAGCAGTAACCTGGACCAGGACCTGCCACTGTAGAAAACAGGCAGTTGCCAGGGGCACTAAACTGCTGGAGACAGGCAAAATGGTCACAGATTTGCTGCCTGCTTTGCTTGTGTTAAGATGCAGGAAGATCTGGCTGGTGTCTTCTTCTGGGGTAAGGCACATGGGCTCAGCTTGGTGGAGAGTGGCAGCTCCTCTCTGCTGGGTGGCAGGGGCAGCAGCAAGCCCAGATCTGGGCTCTTCTCCTGGCTGGTCTGGTCAGCTCTGCCCCTTTCCAGTAGATTCTTGTTGCAGAAGGATCCTCGTGTGGTTGAGCTGGGCCTCTCTTTCCTGGAGTTGTCACCTCCCTCCTGCAGAGCTCTGAGCTGGCAGTGACCTGTTTTACCAGGGTGATGGAGACTTCTCAGCATGCTGGGCTCTCTTCCATGGAGGTGTCCTGCCAAGATCCCTCCTCCCAGCCCCTCTCTGTCCCCCAGTACAGCCCAGGGTGCTACTTATTGCTGCCTGACTGCCATCCTTTGTCATCTGGCAGGGACCAATCCCCCATTTGTCTCTGGCTACCTTGGAGGGATGCTGGTGGGTGCTGAATTGTCTGAAGCTGATAAATAGCAGATGGGCATGTATTTTAAACAAAGCATTCGCTGTATCTGTACATCTGTAAAAACGAATGCCAAGACAAACCTCCAGCAAGTTTATAGCCCTGTTTTGTGTTTCCAGCCCTTCAGCTCCTGCTTTTCTGGCTCTGAAGAGAGGATGCTGGTGGCACAGGCATTTGTGCCCTCAGACACAGTCTCCGACCAATGATCTGAAACCATATAATGTAATCTTTGAAATTCCATTTATTTTTCTGTTTGGGTAATATTTCTTCATCCTTGTGATTAAGACAATATGTTTATTGCCTTTTCTGAGTGTGGTGAAATGCTATGGATGACTTCATGCCACTCCATCCAGTGCTGACCTTCCTGGATGTACTGGGAGCGGGGCTGCTCTGAGAGCCCACATTACTCCAGCTCACCTCACCATGCTGAAACGTTCATGCCCAGTCTGCTGATCAATAGTAAGCAAAAAGGAGATTTGTCCTCATCCAGGTCACAAAAGCTTTCCTCGCAGCTCAGGGCTCCCAAAATACCATTCCTCCCATTTACCTGTTTTTCTTCAGCTTTCCAAAACTCTTTGCCTTAACTATCACTTAAAATCTATTCAACGTGATTTATTTACTGTCAAATTCTATTAATTCCTAAAGGGGGATTGTTTCTTTGTTTCATGCCTAATAAACATGTTACATCGTGGTTTTGCCCAGTGAAGAAATAACAAATGAGGTCAGAACCTTGTTCAGTTGCCAGGTGGTGCAGAACTTGTAGAAGGAGCAGGGAGGGCAGTGGGCACAGTAGAGGACAGAAAAAGGGTTTCTTCTCCTTTTTCTGTTGGCTTTTTCTCCCAATGGCTGGCCAGGAGATGGTAGGATCTTGCTCTCCTCCTTTCATTGATGTGGTGAAGGGGTTAGAGGCAAACATCAGAAGGAAGAAGAGCTAGCTAAGCAGCATTGGGTCATGTGGTATAAAGTGCCAGTGAATAAATTCCAGGTAGAAATTAGGTGAAGGTTTCTCACCATTGAAAGATCATGGTTTTGGAGGCTTGGTGGTGCTTTTGGAGGTTTTGTGATGTTGTGTGTGCTGCAGTCGGGAACTCTGATTAATTTGTAATTGACACAAGTGCCCACAGTATCCTCCTGGACAAACTGGCTGCCCATGGCTTGGATGGGAGTACTATCACTGGATTAAAAACTGACTGGAGGGCCGGGCCCAGAGAGTGGTGGTGAATGGAGTTAAACCCAGTTGGTGGTCAGTCACAAGTGTTGTCCGCCAGGGCTTAGTATTGGGACCAGTTCTCTTTGACATCTTTATCAATGATCAGGACGAGGGAATCTAGTGCACCCTCAGTAAGTTTGAAGATGACACTAAACTAGGTGGGAGTGTTGACCTGCTTGAGGGTAGAAAGGCTTTGCAGAGGGATCTGGACAGGCTGGGTTGATGGATCAAGGCCAATGAGATGAGTGAGGTTCAATAAGGCCGAGTAACAGGTCCTGCACTTGGGTCAGAGCAGCCCAAAGCAGTGCTATGGGCTTGGGGAAGGGCAGCTGGAGAGCTGGCTGGCAGAAAAGGACCTGGGGGTGTTGGTCGACAACCAGTTGAACATGAGCCAGCAGTAGGCCCAGGTGTCCAAGAAGGCCAACAGCATCTTGGCCTGTATCAGGAACAGTGCGATGAGTAGGACTTGGGAGGTGAATGTGGCCCTCTACTCGGCACTGCTGAGGGTCCATCTCAATTACTGTGCACAGTTTTGGGCCCCTTACCACAAAAAAGACATCAAGATGCTGGAATGGGTCCAGGGAAGGGCAACAAAGGTAATGAGGGGTCTGAGAACTAAGCTTTATGAGGAGAGGCTGAGGGAGCTGGGGTTGTTCAGCCTGGAGGAGGCTGAGGGGAGACTTTATCCCTCTCTACAACTACCTGAAAGGAGGTTGCAGAGGCAGGTGTTGGTCTCTTCTCCCAAGTCACAGATGACAGGACAAGAGGAAACGGCCTCAAGTTGTGCCAGGGGAGGTTCAGATTGGATATCAGGAAAAATTTTTACACAGAAAGGGTTATTAAACATTGGAATGGGCTGCCCAAGGAAGTGTTGAGGCACCTGGAGGTATTTAAAAAACAGGTTGACATACTGTTTAGTGATGTGGTTTAGTGATGAGTTGTTGTTTTTTATCAGAGTTAGGTTGGTGGTTAGACTAGATGATCTCAAAGATCCCTTCCAACCTAGACAATTCTGTGATTCTATGATTACATGAATTTAAATTGTATCTTCATTTTTGACTTGTAGTTGTAATCTAAGAACCATATTTTCAGGAGCTTCCAGATTTAACAGGCTGCCTGTTTTAATGTCAGAATAGCATATTTTCCTACTAGGATAAAACTGAGGAAGAAGGGGCTTTTTATGCCTTATTTGCCTGGTTTTCCACTCGTACGCCATTTTGGCAATTAATCTGGCCCAGGACATGGCTATAAATATTAAGTACATTTTATACATTTGTAATATTTAGTGAAATAACTACTTTGAAACTTGAAGCTGGTATCCAGCATGGATAGGAGGTTGAAGTCTGATCTCCCAGAAGTGAAGAACTGGGATTTCTCTGGTAGAGTGCTGAAAATGGAGACCCAGAGCCTCTGCAGGTTGATAGCCCCCACTCTGTGCTCCTCCCTTTCTCTTTAAGGTGAGAAGATGTCAGATGTCTGAAAGTGGTTTCTGTAGGTAGGCTGAGGACAGCTGAGCATGAATTATAAGTTGTATGGTGGGAGTCCTGTAACTCCTACACTGGATCCACTTAAAGGCTTGGATATGTTAAGCTAATAAAGCTGCAGGCTGCTGCTGAAATCCATCCCAGAGTCTGTCTTCAATAGCCTCCTTGTAGTGATTAATGACAGCAAGCCTGTTGCTGTTTGCAATGAAGGATTTGCTTGTATCTGTCCACGTTTGCAGATAGTGAAGTTTCAGATAACGGAGTGTAGCTCCTGTGGTTCTTTGTTGCCTAGAACACGGCACAGAAATTTTACACCCCTGTAAATTGTTGTCAAATGCTGCTGTTCTGGTTTAGGAATCCACATGCTCATTTTGCATAGCTGTAACTGAATAGGTATGGTGTAATGTTGGGAGGAGAATTGGGACCCTTGATTTGAGTGGTGTTGCTGCACCAGTATTCAGACAGCTTTTCCCCTTCCAGTTCTGAGTAGAATATACTGGAATATTTTTACAGATGCTGGCAGCCCAGGAAAGAATAATTAGCATAAGGATGACCAGTAAATTGCTATCAATGGCTTGTTTTATTTATAAAACATATATTTTTCATAAGTCCTCCTCTTCTATCCCTTTCTCATGGTGCTTATGCCCATGACATTAAAAAAACAAACCACCCTTATTGGTTTTTTTTTCCTTAAAAAAAAAAAAGACATGAAAGTTGCTCAAATATAAGTAAAATAAACTCTAGGAATCATTAAGCTATCAGATGCTTTCTGTGTAAGTACCAATAACCGTTCCCTAATTGTATTTCAGTAACAGTTTGTGGTTTAAATATTCTGCAGTTCTGCGTAGGATGAAGATACAGAAAAGGAAAAAGAAAGATCTGATTTCCCAAAGTCATGTCTTGGCTAATGTCAAGGCTCCTGATTCCTTGAGGATGTCTTCTTTCTCATATTCAAACCTCAGACAAAGCAGTAGACTTGCTGGTGTTCCCTCATCCCGTCTTCCTGCGAAAACTCAAAATGGTTTTTAGATTTCTTCAGTGCTTTCTGCGATAGCCTCAGGTATCAGTTAGATCTCTTAATTAGAAGCATACCATAATGTTAAACGTTTTGACTGTCAAAAAAATCCTTGTCATTTATAATACGGGTGTTAGGTCCAGCACACGTGTACATGTACTTGCAAATCAGAAACGCCTTTCTGTTTGGTTTGGTACCAGCCACGGTGTGTATGAGTGCTGGAGGTTTGATGTGTGCAGCCACAGGGCTTCTTGTTTACTTTGTTAAAGAAAATGCCTCCCATTAGACTCAGGTGAGTGATTTAAAAAAAATAATGACTATGCAGATTTCTGCAAGCAGGTTTCTGCAAACAGATTTCTTCCACTTGACTTGGAGTGTTCAAACACCGCTTCTAGTATTGATATTTTCTTCACTGTATTTCTAATTTTGTATTAGATTTACAGATATTTTGGATTGCATCCTTCACTTGTATCCTTCCAGTGTCCTTCTCATTAAAATTAATCTGATTACTTCCATACTGGGGGAAGGCAGGGAGAGGCAGGAGAAATTCCCATTCCTTACTTCGGCAGCGCTGATGGAGCTGAATGACATCTTTCCACTCAGTTTCTGCTGCCTAATATTCGCCACCTTGTGCCTCCTTGGCTTGTGCCCATGGGACACTGAATTCCCAGATGATTTCCTCATTGAAATGCTATCCAGGCCTGGGACTGTTCAGCTTCCAAGACAAGGCAAAACTGGGTGCATTGAATCTAAGGTGGCGAAAGGCCAACCTGCACCTAACCATGTAATAATTTACAGATACGTATGAATCCTTCATATTCTGGAAGATATTTTTCATTTGGTGTACATATATACGTCCCATTAAACTGAGTAACAGTTACGCGTGTTCATGGAGAGGAGAATAACTTCTGTGTTTTCCTTCTTACAAGGCATATGCTATTAAGATATATATTTTTAATTGATTAAGAGGCGGGAACAGTAACAGTGTATCTGATCCAAGTTTTTATCAAAAGACTCTTTATTGGCGCCCATACTGTAAAACATTATTCTAGGCATGATCCCAAAGGTATTTTTAATCATCAGGCTAGATGAAAAGAATATACATTTCTAAGTATCCTGGAAGTACTAGTAATTTAAATTACAAGTTTATCTTGTTAACATTTTGTTTGGTGGGCAATAAGCCACAAGTTCAAAAATGTGGAAAAAAATCCTGTCTTTTTTATAAAAATATGTGTCAGAGCTTTGGAAGCTTTTCCCCTCTCAGTCCTTTGCTGTTTGCATGGTGGGATCTCAAATCCTTGTCAGAAATACTCTTGTTATTATCAGAATGGTCCTTGCACCCTGAGTTTGGGGTGGCTGTGGCTGGACTCACGATATTAGCTCATATTCACAGGTAGTTGTGGGGCTGTCTTGTGAATCTGTAATTTATCTGCTTGGGTCTGTAGCCCCTACTTAGTACTTACCCTTCACCCACAGCCAGAATTTGCTTCCCTGAAAAGTACTCTCTTGAATTCCTCCCCTCATTGTATTTTTACACTTTAAATAATGCTCAAGCATTTTAATACTAAAGGTCAATGTAAACATTTATATATATATATATACTTCAGTAACCTAAATTAGTGTGCATGGTATATAGACTCTTAAAACACACACACAAAAAAAAAAGAAGAAAAAAGTAAAAAAAAGAAATCACCTTCCTTTCCTTTGCAAATGATTTATAGCATGAGATTCTGTCATTATTTTCATAAGCTCATACCATATGAAAGTGGAGCACGGACTATCTCAGAACTATTGAAATAGGTGATGAAAACCATAAAGTTAGGAAAGTACACAAGTGTATGATAAGTATTCACATGTCCACTTTGAAATAAGAATATGCCACGTAAAAGTTAAGTTTTATGAGCAGACATGTTAGCATGACCTCTTATTAAGGTCTCCTGTTAGTTTCTACTAAAAGACTCAGTCCTCAGTTGTTTATAACTCTGCCATCTGTTATCTGCTTGGACTGAAATTTCCCGTAGCGTGAACCCGGGTTGCGCTGTATTAGTTTGGAAAACTTGAGCCAGAATGAATATTCTGAATATTCAGAAACTGAAAACTTGGTTAAATGTGGCTTATAAAAAAATAAAAAGCCGCTGTGTACAGATGCCCTGTAGAGGTTCTCTAGACTACAGTCTCTATGCTTATAACGTCGTGTGTGGAGAACATCTCAAGCCCTTAATAGCTCATGTTTGTGATTAGAAACCATATTTCTGATAGCAGAGGAGGGTAATGATGGTGAACCTCAGCTTTGGCAGGCAATGCTGAGCATTTCAGAGAGATCACCGTGTCACGTTCAGTAGCAGCATTATGACTCCAAAGGCTGCCACCATGCCAAGACTCACAAGAGCTTGCCATCAAAGCCTTCATTGGTCTGACTCCTCATCTCTTTCCAGAGTGGCCAGAGAGCACGAAAAGGACACCATTGCTCTGCGTTGAGCCTCTCTTAGGGGACAAATTTAACATTTCTGTTTCCTCCCACCTCTCTCCATTAGCTGCATTTGTGTGTGTGCCTGTGCGTGTTTCTGTTCATCAAGAATCAATCTGTCTCTGTAATTCTTGCTGTCCCCAGACCACCAAGCTAAAAGAGATACCTCAGCAGTCCAGGTGTAGAAAGGGTTTGCCGTGCTGCTAACAAAGGCCTGAAGTTTTCAGTAAACTGAACTGTGAGTATTGAAGGCAGAACTGCAGTTTCCTATCTTTCATAATTTTTCTTCCTTCTTGTTATTTATTCTTTGAGCCTAAAAATAAAAGGAACTAGTCTTCAGCCTTTTACACCATTTGCAATGAAAGCTGAGAGCTGTCATTGAAATATTTTTACCAACAAGATACATTTGATACTCTTTGAGACGTCACTAAGTGAAGAAAAAATGTTATCAATAGAGAGGAGGAAGGAGATTGTATAAAATTGGGCCTAGCAAGTATTTGATTTGGTTTTCCTTTTTGTTTCTGTGTGTGTTCAATCAGTTATCTTGGAGGGTGAAATATTACAAATGAAACCAAGTTATTGGTAACAAAATCTCACTGTGAAACTGAATTTGCTTGGGCTGGGCGGGGGCTGTGAGCTGAGCCCACAGCATTGTCCTCTGCTTAGCTCTGGTTTTCGAGGTATCTGTTTTGGTTGGAGGCTTGAAATTGATGGTGACTCCAGTTTCCTCTTCATTTTCTACCCCACAACTAAAGCTTAATGCATGACTTCAAAATAAATATTATGTTGAGGTTTTTAATGTGCAATTAAATTATTGAAGCGAGCAACGTATTGACTGAAATTAATAGTGTGTTGGAGAGTTCAATGAAATTAACTTCGTTGAACAAACACTCCTTACTAAGGGACAGCAACCAGAGATACCCCTAAACAAAGGCCTAAAATAGCCCTGGGAATTGTTGTGGTATTGCTTAAAATCAAAGGAAGATTTCACTGAGATTGTTGGATGTATTTTTGTGTGGTGTGTTGGGTTTGCTAGTGTTGTGTTGTGTGGTGGTTTGTGGGGCTTTTTTTTGTTGTTGTTGTTTTTTGGTGGTTTTTTTTTGTGTAGTTTTTTTCTGTTTGTTTTGTTTGTTTGTGTGGTTTTTTTTTTGGTTGGTGTTGTTTTTTTTATTTCCCCCCCCATTGGTTGGACTTGATGATCTTAAAAGGTCCCTTCCAACCTAGGTGATTCTGTGATTCTGAGATAATTATATTATGTAGTCAATTGTACTGGCTATGCTAGGGATGGTTGTATCAAATATTGATGCAAGAATTGTGAAAAGAATGACTGTAGTTTCTACAGAAAAAGAAAAAGTATAACAAATGAACTACTGGTGTAAAAATGTGGAGTTATCTTTCTTCAAGCTCATCTGTAAAATTCAAATTTATTAGTCCAGCACTGAACTTTATCAAGGAAGAATATTTTTTTCACTTATATTATTTAAAATCTTATAAAAACCAACATTTTTTAATGACATTAGGATTTTCAAAACTACTTTCAGTTACTTTATTGTTTTAGCTTACTTCTAATTTTTTTGGCTTTATTTTGTTTATATATATAATGCGCATTGAAAAGAAATTAAATCTTATTATAAGATTTTCTCCAGCTATTAGCCCTTTAAACCAGTCTCCAATTCTGTTTTGCCAGTTTTGCAGTAGGGGAGTATTTAGATTCCATGGTGGGTTTTTTTTTAGTGGTAGAGTAGAAGGACATCTAAGAATGAAACTCCTCTTTCATTTGTATTTCACTTCTTATCCACAGCATTTGATTCACATCGTGGTGAATTGAATTTGCTTCCAGCTGAGAGGTACACGATCAGTTAGCAGGGATGAAATGGAGACATACTCCTGAAATGCCTGTTTGCTTCTGCCCTAGGACCTAATGCTGCGTGCTCTTATTGTGTTTCTAAATCAGTTTGAACCTGGAACTTGTTTCCTTGTAACCTGGCTATTAGACTCTTTTTCCATTGGCACAAGACAGACAACTTGGTGTGTTCACCCAGCTCAGGGCCCCATTTATACAGACAAATTTACTGTGCCAGAAGTTACATTAAAGCATCATACTGCCCTAGTTGTTTTAGAACAGGATTCTGTAACACGGTAAACTTTCCTACATAAACATTTACCTATGCAGAATTTATGCCTGTACATTTTTGCTTTTTTAAAAAATAAAAATCACATTTTTCATTCTTGAAAGTGGTGAAGACAACTTTCACATATATACTACTACATTGCCTTTTCCTTTTTCCAGAGAAAAAAATACCGACTACTGTGAAGGCTAACCCTTTCCTTCAGATTTACAACATTATCTGCACACCTACTCAGCTGAAAAGGATGAAGAGACAAGAGTCAAATAAATGGACACTGCTGGATTTACCAGCCCAGAAAAAAAAAATATGAAGGAAAGTGGCCTCAACATATTTTATTTCCCACTAAATGATGATAAACACAACATAAATTATCTCTCCTAACCACCCTATCTGTACTGTCACATACCCACGTATGTGGTACTCCAACACAATTGCAATGCAGCCTGTTAACAGCTCTTGGAAACTCACAGCCTTTTGGATATAGATGGAGAGCAGCACACACATTGACTTGAAATCTAGTGACAGGTCGAGGGGTAATGGTTTTAAATTGGAAGAGGGGAGATTTAGATTAGATATTAGGAAGAAGTTCTTTACTGTGAGGGTGGTGAGGCACTGGAACAGGTTGCCCAGGGAAGCTGTTGATGCCCCATCCCTGGAAGTGTTTAAGGCCAGGTTGGATGGGGCTTGGAGCAACCTGCTCTAGGGAGAGGTGTCCCTGCCCATGGCAGGGGGGGTGGAACTTGATGATCTTTAAGGCCCCTTCCAACTCTGACCATTCTATGATTCTATGATTCTATGAAATATCCTGGTAAGTGAGAAGCAAGCCTTCATGGCAGGGCTTTAGAAAGCTCTTCCTCAGAATGATAAGCATATGGGTAACTGGGTATGTTCACTGAGGAAGTGGAGCGCTTCAAGCAGTATTATGAAGTGTAACAAGGACAATTGGCTGAAATAAAAATAAAAGTTGGATATCTAGAAGAATTGCATTCTGATTCATAGATGTGTTTGATTGCATGATAACTTGGAAATTGCTAACTGAAGAAAGTTATTGAAACACTGTTGTTGAGATGTGTATAATGAGGATGGATGTGTTTAGATCAAAGTGGGACGGATGCTGGACACAGCAAGTCATTGGGAATCCTTTCTGCCTTTCTTCCTTTCATTAACTTTGTCCTGCAAGTCATCACCCAGCCTGTGAAAACTGTGGGAATTTGTCTTTTTTTTTTGTTATTAATACATGTTAACATCCCTTAACTGGTGTAACTGAATAGCGAGAGTACTGTTTCCTCTTTATGGTATTTAATGTTGGGAAAACCTCTAGGGAACACCCCTACTGCCCGGGTGGGTTCAGCATGGTGCTCCTCAGGCTGTGGCTGGTCCAGCACCACAGCCCCAGGCAGCATCGTGAAGGCTTTGGCAGGAGTCCTGGCCACGGTGTGATTGCGTGAGCCGGAGGGAGGGCTGCCTTTTGGCAGGCAAATGGTTGTCCTGGGTACAGTGCTCAGGAGACGTGGCTCTGCTGCTTGGTTGGAGGCAGCTTAAATCTCCCTACACCAGGCTCCACAGAGTGGCCTTGAAGAGCCTTGGGATAATTAAGTTTTACTTGAGAAGTCTTGCCCCACTGAACTCCACGGCAAAGCTGCAGTTGACTTCACAGGGATAAAACCTGTCTCTTATTCTTGCTAGATTTGGACTAGAAATCTCAGCTTCCACTAAAACTAATGGAAGTCACATGCACGTTCCAGGAGGAGAGCAGATCTCTTTCATCTCTTGAGTACCATGCTCCTCTGTGGCACTTCCAAGGCTGCATCAGTTATCACAGGTCCGTTTATTTTAATGATGCAGCAGGAGTGTCCTAACTTCCTATGAAGGTACTTTGTTGTAATTATCTTGTATGTCTAGGGGCACCGCAAGGGGTTACATTTATTTTACTGCCAAAGAACTGTTGTTTCAGCTGCAGTTCTATGAAGAAACAATCACATCTCCAGCAGTTTGTTAGATTAATCACAGGTGTGTAATCCCAGCGCATACCCTAGAGGGTATATCCTTTGACCCGTTTCCCTTTCTAAAGGGGAAACTCTGAATTAATATCAGTTGCATTGCTTATCACCATTCACGTTGGGTTTCTGCAGGACACTGCAGAAAATAAACTGTAAGTTTCTATGACCTTTATTTTACTTGTGTATAAGTGAGTATTGTAAGTTAGCAAACTTGAATTGCTCATTGGCAAAATACACCGAAAAATGAAAGTTAATGAGAAGAGTTTGAACTCAGAAGCGGGTCGGGAGCTAAGTGAAGTCTGTAGAAGGGAAGAATTTGTCCACTCAGCACCTAGCTGTGCTTCAGTGTTTTATCCAAATGGCATTAAAATAATTAGCTCATCAACCCATTATTTATCACACTGTACTTCGCGGTAGCTAAAGATCTCTGATCCTTGGTAGTCTATGTGGTCCTTGAACAGGCTTAAAATAGGATCACCTTTGATTTTAACCTGTTCCTTCAGGTTAACAGTAGCATAAGGATGCACCATTTCCAGATTCATTCAGTGCCTTGTGCTACAAAAGAGCAGGTTTAACAGAAAATTAAGTGTCTTTAGAGACAAAGCAGAAGGTTTTCTGGACTTTTATGTTTCAATCATGTAACCGTTTAATGTAGGAACAAGTAAATATCTGAGAACTAGACATTTTGTAAACTACAGTATTTTTAAAAGCCTCATCTGGGGAAAATTCAATCAGTATATGAGAAAGGATATGCATTTACCTTTATTATAAGTTGGATTCCTACAACAAAATAGCCTCAAGAATAGAATCTCTGCAGGGGAATGGATTTCTGTATGTGAAAAGTAAGTACATCTAATGATTCATAGAAACTTATGAACTGTTTTACCCAGGAGTACAGTTTTAAGTAATTTTTGGCCGCTTAGTCCTCTGTTTTTTTTTTGGAAATGAAGTTTTTGTTTTACCTGGAGCAATGAACATGGTGGGTTGGTATCAGTGTCTACCCCAGGACTCCAGAGACCTGTATGCTCTGTGAGAAAGTGGGATGAAATATTAGGGCTTCGGAATAAGTGTATCTGTATTTCTGAACTTCCACATTGAGCCCTATCCTAAAACAAATTCACACCAAAGAAAAGTCATTGCTGAAGGATTGTTCCACACCAAGACTCAGTTTCATACCAGACCTGAAAAAATTAATTTTCAGAGAATGTGCACCTGAATAGGTATTTAATTAAGGTGATGAATGCAAATGATGAATGACTACTGGCACGGATTTTGCAAGGGCTTGTGCAGGAATGCAGTTCTTTCCAAGCACAGAGCCCTGTGGACTGCTAGTCTGTGGCGGTGCAGATGTGCAGAATTTGTAAAACAGAGGAAGTTTGGGAAAAATACCACTCTGGAAGGTGTTATACCTGAGTTTTCTTGCTGTGTGTATCCTTCGCTCATGCTGACCTGGAAGCCTAGAGTGACTCTTGGATATTTAGGAGCTGACCTTAATATAAGTCTTTTGTATAACCTAAATGAAAGTCTTTCGTATGTCCTAAGGATCTGTTCAAAATGCACAGTACATCCTTAGTTCCCCAATTTATCACTAAGCACAGAAGAGCAGGCTTGCTATTGTTTTAGCAGAAGTCTCTCTAGGAAAAAAGTGGTCTGTTTGGTCTTGCAGAACAAGGCATAGCTGCAGTTCTTCAAGATATTTATGTGAAACGCATCCAATGGGAATTCAGATTTCTTCTGGGATTTCTTTCTTGGACAGGGTATTGTAAATAATAACCTTTAACTGCTATTAATAATCTATTAACTCCTTTGATGGCTCTAGTGAACACAGCTGTGTGACAGGAAATCTTCTTTTGGGAGAATGGATGTCCACCCTGAAAAAGATCTTTGTGGGAAGAAGGGATTTTTAAAAAAATACATGTGCCTTGCCTTAGCTGAGTGTTTGTTTCTCATATTATTGTGCTTTATAATAGCAGCAACTTCAAAGCCCAATTAACACTTCTATGAATGCAATATGTCTGGTGAAATAGTTCACATGTATTTTGATAAAGACAAGGTTGTTTTCTGCTCGGGTGAATTCATACACAGGCATTCTCAGAACAGACTACTTGAAACTTAATTGAAAATGACAACTTATAGTTCTGAAAAAACCTGAAAAAATTAATTTTTTTTTTTCCCTGTAAGATTTTCTTTAGCATCACGGGGATTGAGCTAGTGACAAATGTCTGTTCTGCTTCCTACATGAAGCTGCTATATTGCAGTAATAGTAGATTAATCAGAGAAAATTACTAATATTGGAAATACAACACTTAATTTCTCAGGCACTGCTAATATGTGAAATTTGGCCTGCAATGATCCAAGCTGTT
Source organism: Thinocorus orbignyianus (assembly GCA_013400375.1). NCBI lineage: Eukaryota > Metazoa > Chordata > Aves > Ciconiiformes > Thinocoridae > Thinocorus > Thinocorus orbignyianus. The sequence goes on from VXBW01000858.1 coordinate 754,074, forward strand.
AGCAACCCCTGTGTTGCAAAAGGAGCAAGAGCCCTATTTGTTCCTACTGAATTATTTCATATGCTGGTATTTTTGCTTTGAGACTTGTCGAAAGAATACCAACAGTAAGAGGGAAGCATTTTAACTTTACAAAAAAAGAATAAACCTCCTGCTTTGCTTCCACTGAATGCTTAGTGATGTAAGTTTTACCAAAGGACCACGTAAGAACCGAATAAAGCCTTCAGAACTTCACTGCACAGTGATAACTTGGGTTTGTACCAGACATTTCCTTTGCAAAATCCTGGGAGTACTTTCATTCTGTGTAAATCTTGGCAGTAGAAAGTCAGAGCAATTGCCACCACCAGGCTGTGGAATAAGTTTATTAGTATTTACAGGCAGAAGAAACTGAATGATCATAGACCCTAGTCCAGGGTGGCGCTTTATATTGTTGTTGTTATTTGAATTTTAGACTGGGAAACGATAACATACGCAAACCTGATTTTACTGAAATCAAAGGGGAAAATTGCAGTGACTCTGATTAAGCAGAATTTCATCCAGTGGGGTTTTTTTTTTGTTTGCTTGTTTTGCTTTTGGGTTTTTTTTTTTGGGGCAGGTTTTGCTTGCTTTTTTGTTATTTTTTAACAAGAAAAATATATATTGAATACTTTGTAGTGGTATGGTACAGAGAAAGACCTTCTCCCTCAGTTTCATATGTGTTTTAATGAAGACTTGCTGGTCCTCTGAATGGGGAGGTAGAGCCAATCCATTTAGAAAGGAGCCACTCCACTTAGAAAGAAATAGATTTTGTAAACCAGAATAGAACGATGGGAAATGCATGCAAAGCCTAGGTCAGGTATGCCTTATTTATACATATACTTATGTACACTTTACATAAAGCTGTATACCACTCCCTGACAATCTCCTTTGACCCCCAGCACTTGAGTTGTGGAGGAGTTAAAGCTGGCCAACATGAGTACAACTGGTAGACCATGTGGTAGAGCATGTGCCTCTAGCAAAGCTGGCATTAAAAGCTGGACCTCGGGGGTTAAACCCAGTGCACTATCTGTAGGCAGCCCTTCCTCTGATTTTCAAGGACAGCCCAACAGCCCAATACTAGAACATATTAATGCAATAAATCTCTTTGGGTTTTGGTGGTAGTTTTTTATTTATTTATTTATTTTATATTTTAAATTTCGTGTTTTGTTTTGTTTTAGTTTTTTTTTTTTTTTTTTCCCCCCCCCCCCCATTTTTCCTCGCACCAGGTGTAAGGAACGCTGTTAAGATTTAAAGTTTTGAAATTCCATGAAACCTGCTTCTGACAGCCCACACCCCCACGCTTTGCAGATGATATCTCCTCGCTCAGCACACAGCTTTCCCACCACCAGAAACGGCAGGGAGCAGGGAGAGGGAGAGGGAGAGGCAGCTTGGTTGTGGCGGGGGGGGNGCTGAGAAGCCGCACACAACAATCTCCCCTTGGGCAACCTGCCTGGGTAGGTCCTACCCAGCCTGGAGCAGGGGGCATGGGGAGGATGGGGCTGGAGACCCCTTGGCTGATTGATGCTGGCTGGAGGCTGGCCTGGCCAGGAGCCAGCCCCTGTGCCACTTTGAAAGCCTTCTTTGAACCACATCTGTTTTTCCAGCGATGGAGGACGAGTCAGTACTCATCCAAGTCCTGCAAAGTATGAAGAAGTTTCAAACTTGTTGTTTGCTGACAGGGTTCTCTTTGGTGGTGTTTGTTTGTTTGTTTTTTGTTTTAATTATTTCATTTTTTATTTTATCATTAATTAATTATTTTAGAGGATCTCTTCACCTTAGTTGTATGCTCCAGCGTGTGAGGTATATCAATTTGAGAAAAAAGACTGAGATTCTTGCGTATTTAAGTGAGTTCTGATGTACTCTGTAGGTGCTTCTCTAAGCAGCAGAGCGTGTAAATGGAAATGATACATTTAATTCTTGCAGTTAAGTGTGGATATGTAACAGAAGGAGAAGGAAAGGGGAAGGGAAAGGAGAGGAAAGGAAAGGAGAGGAAAGACGAAGGTCTCTGAATACAGGACAAATTTTATTTTAAAATTATCTATAGTATCCCAGATATATCTATTGCTGGTTTATATTATTTGTCATGCGCATGTTCATTTAATGTAACCAATGGTAACCTCTTTGGAATTAACTGTGTACTAGTGACACCTGTTTGTCAGTTTTATATGCATTTGCTCTGGGATTTAATGCTGTGTAACCCTCCTCAGAGAAACAGAGCCCTGCTTCAGCAAAGACTTAACACGAGAAAGAGATGTAGCAGAATTGCAGAGGACATTGATTCAGTGCCCTTGTTCTGTGAAATAGTTTTTTTTAATCTAAAAACCTAAATTTTTTTTCCGGCAGAAAGAAGAGCTTTTATTCAGAGCCAGAAGACTTAATCTGTACTTTAATTCCTCGTCACTCACTGTTTGCCATACATAGCTTAGTGTGTTCAAAGTTGTCTGAATACAAAAAAAAAGTTGTCCAGATCTTTGCTGAGACACTCCATCACAGGATCAGTGCTTTGTGAAAATGGTTTGTCTTTACACCACTCAGATGTGTGATTTTATTATTATTGTTCTTTATTTCTCAGTGTTGGAGAGCTGTGGCTCAGGAACGCTATTATAAAAACTAAGGAGACTTTTTTGAGATTCTCAGACCTGTTCTTTCTGAGCATCCAGATAACAGACAATTTTTATGTTCAGAGGCTGGCTCGGGTTTACTTTGGCCAGGGGTGGGAGAATTCAGGAACCCTGTGAGTTCCCCAGCCCCAGGATGTGGGTTCAGCTTGCCAGAAAAGAGGAACTTAGGGCTAGTGACTGTGAGTGAACTCTTTGCTTTAGGCAAGCTCTTGAAGAAGTCTGCAGCAGAAGCAGGGCTAGCATAGAAAGGCAAGGCTCAACTGTCTTAAACACAGTGCCAATTCTCTCTTCTTGCAAGTCACCAGCAAGGCTGAAACCTGCAGATTTACCACTGAGATTGCTGCTGCTGGACGTAACGGAATAACTGTTCGCTGTAGCAAGCTCTTGCCCTCCTTCCCCGTGCGATGCTGTGCTGTGGTGGGGGTCCCAGAGCTGCAGGAGGTGCAGCCCTGGGCACCCTGCTGTGCTCTGGAGCCTTTTCCTTGGGCTTTGCTTTCTTTAGCATGTCTTGCAGCTATTTCACCCCTCTGAATCCCCATTTCAGTGCCAGGCTTCCTGTCCCCTTTCAGAGCTCTTCTCTAGGGCTTCTCATCCCAGATGTCTTGCTCAGCCAAGGAGTATAATTTTGAAGAATGTAATTTGAGTGGTTGCCTCACTTCTGACCATTCCTAGAATAGCAAGAGACAAAGCCCAGACACTTAGATAACTGCCTCCACAAGTTTCTAGTTCCCTACCCAGAAATACAAAGACTGTCCTGAAGCAGTTCCAGATTTTTGGACCAGTTTTCTCCCTCACTTTTGTCTTTAGATAGAGCTGAACTGTTTTCCTTAAAGTTTTTAAGAAAGTCAGGTGGAGGCAGACCCTCTGTATGAAAATTTTAGCCTGGACGTTCAAGTTTAAACAGAGTCTTGGAATAGAAAGTGCCAGGACCATCTTCAGTTCAGGCAGAATGATCAACTTATTCTGTAATTCTCCTATATTCTTTCAATTTTTTTCTACGGTTGCTTCCCATTAGGATCTACTAATCAAAAAAGGTTGAGGAACGAGTTCCAGGAAAAAAACCCAACCCAAAGTATTCCAAATAACTGATTTGGAGAGAACATTACCAGGAGAATAAATGATAGAATACAGCAAATAAGATACATTCTTTTAAAAATGGCTATTACATGGAAGATACATATAATTAGTGTAATAGTATAGCGGAAAGAGAATAATCTTAATACAGGAGATCCTTTCGGTTTTAAAAAATACTTGCAGAAGTTAAATGGTGAGAAACATTAGCAGGTAACAGGTAAACAGCCAGTTAGGGCTAATCCTCTCCCAGGTGTGTGGGGTTGTCCATCCAGGGGGGCCTCACAGCACCTGCAGGCAGAGGGCATTGCTTGAGCAACAGGTCAGAGCTGGAGGAACCAGCTGCAAGGCAGAGCTGGGCCTCTTGCTCTTTAATTGCTAATATAAAGCTGTGTTATTTTAAGTATGGAAAGTGCATGCACTAGGTGTATCACCTTGTTTTTGGAGAGGTTAGATTTAACCCTTAGCTTGACTTTTTTTTTTTTTTT
>VXBW01000858.1:758290-771180 GCA_013400375.1 Thinocorus orbignyianus
TAGTCTGTGTTTACTTGGGCCAGCCTGGTCTTGTTCTGTCTGTTCCTGTGACTGGTTTTCTTATTGCTGCTGGTTTTTTTGCCTTCTCTTTTGAGCTTAGGCTGGCAGCTCAGCTGTTATAAAGACACTAAAACTCTCACGTTTTAGTGGACCTGTGTCCTTCCTGCCATTTTCTTCAGTATTTCCTGCTTGTCCTTTACCCCACCAGCAGACTCCGAACACTGCTTGTACTGTGCTGCCTCTGGCAGAACTATGTGGTGGGAACTGGGCTCCAAGGTGCTGCTCAGGGTCCTCGTGTGACACTGGAGACATTGGAGGTACGTCTGCTTTGTCCCGGATATGCTGAAATGTCAGAGCGTGCAGCAGAAACAGCCTGGGTAAGTACGACCGTCAACGCTTTATCACTTATTAAAAAGATGCTGTATCATCCTCTGAACTAGATTTTTACGAGCAGAAGTGCTGCCTGCTCTTCAGTGTTGCTGAAGAGGTTTTTCAGTCCTTTGCTACATCCTTATTTGCCAGAGAGAGGAATTGCATAAATGGAGGGAGCAGAGAGAAGTCAGGTTTTGGCAGTATTTTGGTTAGAGGAGGTAAAGGTTAAGGTGCCTGGTGCCCAGTTAAGGACTGCATTTCCTGCACTTCAGGAAAAACGATTTTCCTTTATAGCTAGCTGGAAAACTGCTGCAGTCATGTTAAAACTGAAGACTGAGCTGGGTTCAAACTGTGATTGTGAATTCCCAAGCAGATTTCACAGAAATTTGGGCAGTGTTTACCTGTGGCTGATGTGGTGTGTCTGCTTTAGGCAATCTCACTCTTACTGAATATGTTATTAAGTAATACCTAGATCAAAATGACTTCTGGCCTTGTATAAACAGGATGGAGGTATATTCTAAGATAATGAGCATTAATCATTGTTCAAATGTAGTACCTATGCCTCAATATGTTTCTGAAACAAAATAATCAGTGATACTCTCATATGTCGGTCTCTCCTTCCTCAAAAAGTAGATCCAGTGCCTGTGTCTGTAGCTGGAATCTCTCCTGTGAAACTCTTTCAGCCAGAGAGCAGCTTTATGAATGCTGAATTTGAGTCTCAAACTTGCAGTATTTCTCCTAAGATTTAACTGTCATATACTAGTTAAATAAAACTTGATATTTGTAGTAATGCCTTCTAGCCATTTACAGTAATATTGCTTCTTTCAGTTAATATTTGGTATCTTGTACTGCATATTGTGATTGACTTGTAGGGGAAGAGCAAAATAAGTGGAAATAAAAGATTTCCAAGGAGTGATGGCTGATCAGAGCAGAGAGAAAAAAAAAAAAAAAAAAAACCAGCACCTTTAAGATACTAAGTAACTCTTTGGGAATAGAGCAGTTAAGATTGTCATTAAATATATTTTGATAGCTAAGTGTTGATTCAATAGTGCTTCAGCTCCAATAAATGATTGGCTCCCCTTCTTGGTTTGCTCTCACTGGAAAACTTACTGATCTGAATAGTTTCATTAAGTACTTGCCTATCACTCCAAGTCACTTGCAATCTGATTTTTAGCAATTAAATTTTGTCAAAGTCTGTCAGCAAGTAGTTGCCTTATCCCTTTTAGTCACTGCCAAAACAAATAGCAACAGGTCAAAACTTATACTTTCCTGAGCTTTGATTTTCTTTAAGAAAATAAAAAGAAAACACAAAATCCACTCCAAGTACTCTCTCCAGGGCTGACTGCTTTCCAAGGTTGGCTCAGCTCACGCCCCTGATTGTCTTGTAATAAACAGCAATGACCAACTGAATCACAACGAACATGGAGTGCTACCACTCCTTTCTTTAGTGTGGCTGGGAAAGTGTGCTATCTGCCTTGTCCCTTTTGAAGATTCCTTTTGCCTCAGGCAAACGTAGCAGCCTGAAGCACCTCAGTACCTCAAGATGGGATGAACCATGAGGGGTCATGTTTGTTGAGGGCCCCATCTCAAAATGCTATCTGGTGCCTTATTTGGGGACAGATGGTAGCTGATGTGCACCAGCAGCTCCTTTTGGACACAATGAGGTGAAACCTGCAACAGTTTGTACCCTTTCCAGCAGGTGGGGCCTGGGTTCTGGGAGTGAGGAGAGGTGCCTTCACCCTCCTGCCAAGAAAAGCCTCTCTAGGTAGGGCTTTGGTAACCACATCGGCTTGTACTTTGTAACAGGCTATGTGGAATTGGTTTCCAGTGAATCCAGCTGTTGAAAAATGTTTTTCATACAAACAAACCCCATTCTTGTACCTGATTGAAGATGAATCTTTGCCTTTGATGTAGTGTTAAGGTGTTTCAGTTTTGCTCCATTGCCATGGTTCGCCTTTGGTGATGTTCAGACAAGTTGATGCTCTTTAATTCAGACCCTCAGAGCTCCCACTTCACCTCAGGATGACTCAAAACCACAAAATGAAACAGAGCCAAAAACATCTGTACTGAAGCAGATGAAACACACGTAATATATTTGCAGGGTTTCAGCCCAATACCACTTCAGTATGATGGACTGAAATCAGAATGAATTTGTGTCACTGTAGTGACTAGTAAAATTTCAGTGTGGCAAATTCAGGTCAGGACTAGCTTGCTAATAGGATATTGCATTTACAACTTCTAGCCATAATTATTTAGAAAAAAAAAAAAAAAAGAAAGAATGTTTTTGCCATGTAACCTTCTGTTAATTTTCAAGTTTGCTTTGGTGTAGAAATCGACCTCTCAGTCAGTGCTTTGAATCAGGATATAATCACCCTCAGTTGTTTCTGATTCTAACACGAATTTAAGAAGATAAGATGAGAAATTAGACAAGTGCTTTCCTTCCCTCTGGAGGCTAAAGGTGACAGTTCCGAGCTACAGCTGGTTACTCTCTGTCCTGGCCCTTGCAGCTCAAGTCTTTCAAAAAGTGAGGGTGTGTCACTGCAGCTGGTGCATCAAACAAAATCAAAGAGATTTGATTAATATAAACTTCAAAATCAGTGCCATCTTTCCTTGACAAAATGCTTCAAACACAGCAAGAAATGTCATCTCCCAGATGACAGGAGTTAATCTACTTAATCTCCTCTTTTCCTTGCATCTGAATGCAAACCACTGGAATATACCCAATTACATCTTGCCAGTCAGAATAAATTCCTAATTCCAATAACAACTGAGATTTTAAGAGGAGACTTATAGTCTTTTTGTAATACCAACTTGGCTTTTGAACCCATAAAGCAGAGTAAAGCAGGATGGACAAAACAGCAACCACAAACGCCAGCTTGTCACACTGTCAAGAGTGGGCAATTAAAAATTTGGGCTAAAATTTGTTCTGAGTTTGGGAACTTTGGAGTTCAATGGGATGTGGCAGGGGTTGGAGTCAATAGGATTGGGCCGACCATCTGTAGTAGCAGTGTGACTGTTATTTTGGACTGGAAAAATCTTCATAACACCATCAGATTTATAATCCAGAAACTCCTAAATTTACACATGAAAGGCTCGTTTCTGGTGGTGTAACTCATTGCTTACAGGAACTTTCTCCCATCAATGATTTTTAAGACTAAAATAGAAAAACATGTGCATGCAAACCTCAAACTTTTTTATTCACACGATTTCCAGTACCTGAAGGGAGCCTACAGGAGAGCTGGGGAGGGACTCTTTGTCAGGAAGTCTAGTGACAGGACGAGGGGGAATGGTTTTAAATTGGAAGAGGGGAGATTTAGATGAGATATTAGGAAGAAGTTCTTTACTGTGAGGGTGGTGAGGCACTGGAACAGGTTGCCCAGGGAAGTTGTTGATGCCCCATCCCTGGAAGTGTTCAAGGCCAGGCTGGATGGATCTTGGAGCAACCTGCTCTAGGGAGAGGTGTCCCTGCCCATGGCAGGGGGGTTGGAACTTGATGATCTCTAAGGTCCCTTCCAACTCTAACCATCCTATGATTCTATCTATGCTTTAAAATTGCTGAAATGGTAGAAAGGTAAATTTATTGCCATCCTAAGAAATTTCCTACTGCCAGTCTAACACCACTTTCCTCAGTGAATAATACCTCTTCATGGACTAGCATTTTTGTTAGTTTGTTTTAGTTTTCTAGTTTTCCTTGTTTTGAATCAGACATTTAGAACACATTGAATCTGCAGCTGATCTGCATATATTTTTCTTAGTGGTCTGAAAGTGTAGAAGGGTTAACTCAGTCCCCTACTCCCTGCAAGACATTACACAACCAGACACATGAGCAGGATTCCATATGTGTTCCGGTTCTTAATGTAATACAAGACTATAAATTAAATGCTTGGCTTTAAGTTTGCAGGAAAGAACAACTTTAAATCCCTTCTGTAAGGTTATGTAGCAAAACAATTTAAACAAAATTGAAATTAAACCAGCTTCCCCCCCCACCTTGTATTTAGTACTTGCATCATGCCTGGAGAACAGCACAGTCCATATTCAGGGGTATGCAACAAATTCAAGTGACAAAATATAGTATACTCGTATCTTAAAATTCAGTTGCTACCATTTAAAAACTCATTACAACTTGGTAGTCATACTAAGATAATGACTGAAAGTTTACCCCATGCAAAATTAAGTAATTTGATGTAGAGATTGGAATAATAGAAACCAACAAATACAATCGCCTAATGTTTCAGTTAGCATTATTTTTAGCTTGATGATTCATATGCTTTTTGAAACTAAGCTATTTATCTCAACTTCTCTAACTATAGAAGATTTTTATGAGTCTGTCTTAAGTGTTCATTTCAGAAGAGAAAATCTAGGCTGTAATTTTCCTTAGTACTTTCCTGTATTTAAATAGTCCCTCGGAACCAGTCACAGTGAAATCACTGCCAAATTTCCAATTGCCTCTGAACAAAAAACAAATACAACAAATGATTGCCAGACAGGGCAATATTCTGATGCTTTTGGCAATAATAAGATGCATATGAAGTTTTGGTATTGGGTTAGTCAACTGTGGTGATTGAATGGAAATGGAATTGAAGACATTTCAACCTTGGCAGTAAACTCCCTGCTGTCCCTGCAGGCACCTCCTGGTGAGCCAGGCTGAGAAACAATGAACTCAGGAACAAAAGGCCAACTACTAAAAGAAACTACTAAAAAAACCTTTTAACTCCTGCCCATAATCCCAGGGTTTGAGAAAAGTGACACAGTGGAGCATAGCTGAAAGGTAAAGGAGGGAAGGGCAGAAGCAAATTTGGTCTGATCATACTGTCCTTTTTCAAGAAGGGAGACAAGTTGCAGTAAAGGTTGGGCTGGGAGCAATGCTGTAGCTCTGTCCACCATGGTCCAAGCAACCATGGAGAACACTGGCAGCACCAGCTGCCCTAGCCCCTGGGGAGCAAGGAAAGATGCAGACAAAGCCAGCTCTACTCCTTTCCTACTTTTCTGAATCTTGTCTGTGGCACTGGATGGCTCACTAACTCCAGCAGTGGCTGAAATGAAAATACAAATGTTCAGAATCTGTACTGTGGAGTGATTAGGTTACTTTAGCAAACTTTTTAAAATCAAGATTTCCTGTATTTCATAACGCATCCAACAGCTAATATTGGCCAGTTGACAACAACCAAAGAGGGCAATGAAAAATCAGCTCCCAGCATGGTAAAATTAACAGGAGAATGGTTTGAGATGCCATGCAAAACCCTCTGCTGTTACATACATTTGTTTGTAATCTGGAAAGAAAGGGGACAAAGGGAGAAAGAGGAATTTGAAGACAAAGCTCCATATGTAGGTTAGCCACTACGAAGGAAAACCATGAGGAAGCTGATTGAGATGTAAACCCGCTAGAAAGATGGTGATATAACTTCAGTGCTGGTAAATGCAAAAAAGTATACACTGGATGGAAAAATATACAATTTCTCTGTTCCTTTGAAAGACCCTTGATTATAACAGCTTTATGGTGTTAGATTGCATGCATATGCACAGAAAAGTGATCAATATTGTAATACCTTTACAGAAATAAGGGTGAGCTCCCTCTTGGGAGAACAAGTACCTTCTGCTCTGAAAGGATATTCTAGAATTGAAGCACTCAGAGACCGGCAGGACTAAATTATCCACATCTAACCACATATAACCTATACTGAGGACAAGATTCAGTTAGTTAACATAGGCGCTGGTTTCATTTTAGATGCAGTAGAAAATCTTCCCTGGTGACCAGCTGCAGCCCAGAAGCAGGCAGTCTTGGAAATACAAAGCAATTCAAATTGCACCGTGTTTGGGTAGATTAATTTACTTCTAAGTTCTCTTCCTTGATTTTTTGGGGTGCTGTTTAGCTCCCAGAAATGCCACTCGTGCCTAGATGAATTGTTACCCTCTTTGGTGCCCAGTTGAAGAAAATACTTACAATATTATTCACTGATCCTTATAGGAAGCTGCGAAAACCAGCTTTCAGCTAATCATTATGTAGTGACTCTTTACACAGTATTTATATGGTGTCTGTTTGCTAGAAGACTATTAAGAAGAGAGATCATGATCTTGTCCTCATGGCACGTTTGAACTGTCCATTTCTTTTGACATCCCCAGCAAATAGAAGATCCTCGCAGTACAATGTCATATGTCTGCCCAGACAGCAACTGTGCAATGACAAAGAACATGGACATTTGTCAAGGAAAATTATGGACACAAGCAAGACGCTTGTGGTTTTCTGTTCCTTTGCATTTTTTTTATTGCTAGCTGACAGTAGAATTAAGCAGGCCATTCACATAACTACAGTAGTTCGCACTCAGGGAACTATTTTCACAACTGTGAGGGCTGGGTTTTCCTTTTTATCCTTAAAATAGAGCTTAAGTTCTGATTAAATTGCTTGGGGTCACCTGCAGTGCACATGATGTCGCATTAGTAAGGAAGCATTAGTAAGTTAAATATAAGCAATGTTAGCTTTGTCTAGCCCTGCATTCAATCACTTGCTGAGGAACTGCACTGACCAACTTCTTTCTGATCCTTTGTATAGTTACAGTGAATTAATCTAATACAACTGACATCCTCTCCCTTCAATGCAGTCAGTGGTATTTTCCATAGTTTCCTCTGGGATTTCATACTATTTATAGCACAGTAATACCACAAATACAGCGGGCGGTTTGCAGACATGTAGTAGCTGACCATGCTCAATTAGCTGGAGAATGGACATCCTCACTGTAGGTATGACCTGACCAAGACAGTGAGAGGCTATGAATTAGTGAGAAAAAGAAGTATAGTGATTGTTAAGTTGTTAAACAGATTTCCCAGCCTTGCCAAATCCCTTGCTGAAGTAGTGTTCCTCCTTAAATTATGACCATCTTCTCCTGTATAGCCTCACATACACATGCTATCTGTTCTCCCTTCTTATTCTAGTCTCCTCCACCAGCTTAACCAGCCTTGTCCATGCTGGTGTCCTGCCTCACCACCAGCTGCCTTGCACTGGTGGGGCTGGAAACAGCCCATATGTGAGCAGCCGGCCTCTTCCCTCAGCATGACTCTTCTCCTCTTTTATGATGTTTCCAGGCGTGCTTTTCCCATTCCTGCTGGCTTTCCCAGCCCAAATTGCATGAGCAGACTTCACTCCAAGGAGTGTTCCCACATGCCCTGGCAGGGGTACTCACTCCCCATATGGCTGGGGAAGGTCTGCTGGGGACTGAGGACCCTATGGGTTACTCAGTTACGGATTGACTCTTGTTCCCGTTGTGACATACTCTATCTAAGGGTCATGAGTTGTGAAAAGCCAGCAGTTCTGGCTTGGCTGATCTTCTCATTATCTGGTTGGCACAAGCCCCACCAGTACTGGTGCAGTTTCAAACTTCTAGACCTTGAAAATCCAAAACTTTTCTCTTATCGCCCAGTGTTTATGTTTTGTAGTCTTGCAGGGTATGAAATTTTTCTTTGATGAAGCAGATGGCTCACTCCATCCTCCCCTTCGTTTATTATATCTTGACACCTGGTTCTTTCATTTGTGTTTATGGTGAGACGCTTTTGTTCTCTGAGAGTGTTCAGAACCCAGATTCCTTTTTTAAAAATATCAATTTATCTACTTATAAACGGCTGGGGAAGTTCTTTCCTTTAATTTTCCTGCTTAATGGTGAGATTTCCCCATGCAGAGAAGCTACATTATTTTGTTAGATTGTTGTGAATTGCTAGAAGACTAGAACAAGGGAATAGCTGAGGCATGGGGAAAGGTGGCAGTATTCTTTCGTGCACACACATCGTCTACAAATGGTCCTAAGTGTGCCTGAGTATGTCTTGGTATTTTCCAAAACTGACCATTCCTCCTATATTTCTGTGAAGCAGCAAATCACAGTATGAAAATCTGAACCTGCCACATGAGGACTCTACTAGTCTGATGACACATTGACCAGTATAATGTTGAACTTAATTTTATTATTGTTTTTCTTTTCTAGTCTTATTACTTGTTTTTCTTTACACTTTCTCATTTATTCTGCCTGCTTTTGGTTACTTTCCTCTTCTCAGCTTCCATTTCCTTTTCCCAAGGCAAATAAGTACCAAATATTTAGTTGCTGCTGGTGGCAGCCACATTAAAGGTTCATCTGGCCCGATTTAACGTCATACGCTGTGGCCCGCTTCAGAGAAAGAATTAGAGGCTGCATAATTATTTTTCAGTTCCCTATAGAACCTAATCAGTCTCATTCCCTGAAGAACAAAGGTTTATAGCCTCATTTTTTTTTAAATTAAGCTTTTTCTTTCTAATTGTGAATGATTCCTATTGAATACATGTAGTAGTCCTAAGCATTTTTTTCAGTTCTCCTGAGCACTGTACCTGTTCTTGTGAATTTATTCTCCAAAGTAGTAATACATTTTTTTCTGCATAAAGAGATGTTTTCTTTCATCAGATCTGTTTGTTGCTATCACTGGCTGTCTCCATGCTCTTGTACTAAAAGAATCATGCTTGTTTCCTCTGTACATTTTTCATTTCTCTCCCGTTCACTTTCTCAAGTAAACAGTCCCAAGTTTTTCCTATGTTTCTTTGCCATCTATCTCTAAAGCCATTTTGCAGCTCTTGTGTCTTTTCTGGGACAAGCTGATGAGAGGACATCAGTTCAAGTACAACTGTTGATGCATACAATGCTATTTCCAGTTCTTTCTGTCCACATCTGTGGGTGCTCACACTTCATCTTGTCACTTGTCCACAACTGTAAGTTAAACACAGCCACAAGTACACATCAGAGGTACTTCAGGGACTGTAAAAAGGGATCTTTATTCTGTAGCCCAGTGGTTAGAGCACAAGTTGTCCAAGACCAAAAACCCTTCTTGGGTGGATTCTGAAACAAAATGACTAAGCCACACAAATTCAAAAGAAATTAAAATACAGAATTTTAATCAGGAGTTCTTGCCTATTGATTTAGATTGCTTTGATTTCATGAATCCTGTTAAGAGTCCTGCTGTCCTAGAGGAAAGGAAGTCCTGCAGCACTTGCTGGCAGCTGCAGCAGTGGGGTGGGCTGTCAGGTCCCCAAGCCAGCAGCTCTGCTGTGCAACTCTGGACACATCCCCACTGGTGGGTGAACACAAGCCTGGTCTGGTGCCAGATTTGTGTAATTGTCTTAGTGTGCAAGGATGCAAGAGTTGCAGCAGGACTGATCAGGTGATACTTATGAATACATCCTTGTCCTGTCCAGATGGCTTCTGGGTCAATGGCTGGTATTTGAAGAAGATATTGTGTGTAGCTTTTACTGTAAAATTTTCCACTGCATCACTATTGGGGTTGTCCATGCTTTGAGCAGAGGGTTGGACTAGAGACCTCCCAAGGTCTCTTCCAGCCTGAATTATCCCATGATTCCATGACTTCAGTGTCTGGGGGATTTCTATGACTAATTACTTACAGCCTTCTCCAGCAGCACTTGCAAGGTGGAGAAGGCAGTCAAAGTCATGCCCTTTCTGTGTTTCCCACCTCCCTCTGGCTTCCTTCTCCTTGGAAGATGCCACGTTACAAAACTGACTACACTTCAGGTGAAAACATTGAGAAAAAACGAAAGTATGTCCAGAAATTCTGTGTCTAAATACTTTTATGTATAACTGCCAACATTTGAATTTCAGGTGTTTCTGTTCTTGCATGGTGTTCTTGAAGGGATGGTAGAAGAATACAGCTCTGCATGCGCTACTCATGGTCTGAAATATTGGTTGTGGACAGCATATATAATGAGCATATGAGTCTTGGGAAACATACAAATATAGCCCCCACAGGAACACGGCTTAGGCATGAACTGAATGCGCGGTGATAACGACTGGAACTTGATTATATATTTAGTGTCTAGATAAAATAATTAACCAGTTGAGAAATGTACAATGGGCATACAATGAAAGGTAATAACTACTAACACGTGATGCAGCATAATGGACATAATCAAATACTTGTAAGGGGAAACCAGGGTCATGATTGAAGCCAGTTCATTTGGAGTGATTCAAACCATTGATCCCGTTGCACGGGATCCTGCAAGGTACAGTTGGGTAACCAGTCCCAGTGCTATCTCTCCTGCTCCAGAAAGGAAGCCTGAGAGTCAAGTGTTCAGCTGAGTCTCAAGGCTGGCCAGAAGGTGGTTGAGCCTAGTGTTGGAAAAGATGAGTAAGAAACAAACTTGAGCAGACTAGGCCCTGGAGAGGCAGCCATCCCTGCAGTGAGGGACTGTGGGACAGAGTGGCCAAAGGGAGAAGCAAGGCTCTAAGAGCAGGGAAGCTGCAGATTTGATTTTAGCTAAGAGGATGCAAGACTGAATCTTGCAAGACCTGGAAAACATGTACAGCTGTCTCAGTGCATAGCTCTGAAACTTGGGGATTGCGGATAGTGATTTCCATCTCTCTTTGGTTCTATAGTTAGGGAGTGGAGAGCTGGTTTAAATGGTTTATTCTACAGGGACATATGGAAAACTTTGCTTCTTTATTTTATCCTTGGGTGTCTTTCAGTAGATTGATCTGGATTTCAGTTTCAGTATAGAAATTTTCAGTATTGAAATTGAACTGTGGTATGTTTTACTGTGGTATGGAAGTGTTGCCCTTACATTAACTTTTGGGGTACAGCAAATGTGTTTAATGAACCATTGTGTTTCAGTGTTGACTAGAAGCTGTTACTTTACATGAGGCAAAGACATATGCACAGGACAGGCTTAGCATGCAAAGCAAAAGACTGTGTAAAAACTTTCCTGAGTCCTAAACGTCTCTTCTAAAATTATCTCTAGCTGGTACAGTGTAAGATAACCCACACATTTCTAATAACATTATTATTTTAATAACTTAATATCCAAAGCATAAAGAAGCATATACTTTTCATTTAGGCCTAGAACTGATTTCTTCTTCAATATGAGGAAAGACCTAAGTGAAAGAGGTGAGACTGCTTGAGTGAAATGGCAACAGCACTGATATCTTAGCTTGTAAAGTCATTCATCTAAGAACTTCAAACAGTTGGCTCAAAGCCTAAAGAGAATACAAGCTTAGGTATAAATGAGTTGTCTGGAAGTCTTTGTTGCCTCTAGCACTGCTTGTGTAGGTAGAAAAAAGGAAAAAAAAAAAAAAGAGGGGAAAAAAAGAAAAAAAAACAGGCTCTTTCAGACAGTGAGAATTTGTATTCCCCTCCTTTGGTGTGAATGCTTCTCCACAACTCTTCCAGCTTTTTCTCTTGGCTTTAATGGTTTTCCAAGTGATTAGAAGTGTTATTATGAAGTATCATTATGAAGTGTCAAGATAGATGGCATTTTTCAGAAATTCAAAATTCTGGAATCAAATAATTTGTGAGAGCCTCAGCTTTTTATGTCTGAAGTTTTCTGAGATAGTGGTTGAGCAGAAAAGCTTGTGACTATTAAAAGAAGAAAAAAAAGGAAACTTAAAACCTGTGCAATAACAAAAACCTGTTTCAAATAGTAGAATTATTTTACTCTAGACCTCCTCTCCTCTCCTTGTTAACCTATTTTGTTATTATGTACTATAACATCTCTAATCATAATTTACCTATGGTTTAGTATCCTGTAAGTCTGCAGCTTTACAGAGATGTCAATGAGAGACACCTATAGAAACATCACCCTTGAATTAAACAGGTTAACAACATCAAGCCATATTTTTAACGATCTTTAAACCATTTAACTCTCAGTCTTGCAAACCGATGCAAAACATACATCGTAGCATCTGTACAAACTTCAGACCAATGCAGAAAGGAGCCAGAGGAATTCTTTAACGTTATTTTTCCGTATCCCTGTAACGATATTGGAGTAAGTTCACCAGCAAAAGGTCCTGCTTATGGCGACGCTGGGAGATTTCTGAATAAAGGCGATCCGTTTACTAAAGAGAGAGGTTTCCAAGAGAGGGGGCAGAGGTGGTTTTCCCTACTTGCTGCATCCACCAGATGGTGCCACTCTTCAGCAGAAGCCACCACCTCTATTTAGAGAAACGTCTCAAGCTCGCAGAAGCAAAGTTCTTTCTCTTTTCCGGAGAAAGAGCTCAGGTTCCCAGATATACTTCTTAGCCTGTGATACGTGTGAAATACCTTATGTGTGACAATCTACAAAAATTTTTTTTTTGGTTTTACGTTTGTTTGTTTGTTTTTCCTGACTTACCTGAATTGTTGTTCTGCTATATGGAAAGTGAAGGGAGTAAGAGCCTTAAAAAAAAAAAATCACAAAGAAGCTCTGTTACACAAGCCCACGTAAGTGCTGTCTCCATCAAGCAGTTGGAACTTTACTCTACTTTCCACCTACATTTACCACTGATATAATTTTTCACTTTAAAAATGATATGCACGCTACTGGATATGCAAATGCATTCGGTGCTTTTATAAAGTGCAGAAAACTCTTCAGTTATATTCAACGTTAAGTCAGGGCTGAGGGGAGGGTGGGCTGTTGTAATGAGCTGATACTTACATTTTCTGTGTTATCAGAAAAAAGAACTGCTAAAATACCAAAGAACTGAACGCGGTTGATTTTTCTAGTTGTTGAAACTCTATATTTTTTT
>VXBW01000859.1:0-135826 GCA_013400375.1 Thinocorus orbignyianus
CGAGGCTAAACCGTGACAACAGTGCTGATAATGGAAGATGTCAGCTCAATACTAATACAGCAAGATAGTCTAAATCAACATCCTATCAAAGGCACTTTCATAAACAAATACTATACAGCATTTTCGCTTGAGAAAATTTTATGCAGTTGTAGTACTACACTTTAGTTAGTTTAGTTAGTGTTGCTTTCCAAGTTGCTGCAACAACAAGGAAGAGTTTAATAGGTTTTCTTGAAATTAAACCAGCAGCACCTCAGAATTCTCCCTACTAGCATTTAAAACAGTCCAAGAGAAAACAGCATTTATTCTCAAGTCTTTAACCCTGACTCCAGTATTCACTATGTGGACATTACTCCATTAAGTAGTTCAGAAACACAACATTTAATTTCACTATGTATCTTAGCAGCTATCTAGAAATTCAGAAATAGGCTACAATTTCATATACATTAACATCTCAGCTTTCAATTCCATTTACTTGCCCTGTCCAAAACAGCCAGAATGCAGTCCTCCAAAGATCCACCTTAGCATTTTTATGTTTTTATTTATATATATTGACAGTAACTCCAGCCTTCAGAGGAACCTTCCTTAAATGTTGCAGGCACACATTCACAAGCAACAGCTAATACTGAAGAAATGTCTCTATATGAAGAATTTGAGTATTTAATAATTGAGTGTATTTCACCTTCAAATAATATTTGGTACTTTATGCTCTGGGTTGAGTTTATAGATTATAACTTTAAGAATAACTATGTCGTCATCTGGTGGAGTTAGCTTTTACCCTTTGTGAAGGGATCATGCATCCTGAGGATGTGACAAGTTTCACAATTCAAACACGCTGCACGCAGGATGACTGCTTCTCCAAAGCACAGCAACGATGACAAAAGAAGCTGCTCAACTATATTTCTTACCTCATTTTTCAGTCTAGAGGGCAGAAATGTAAGAGGTCCACGGGCTGTCTCCATGATGAGGAATATAAGCCTGCCCAGACAGAAGTAGGATGCTGCATACTGACATGTCAGTATCAGCTGGCACATTTCACTAGCACGCATTTTAAGCTGTCCTTAAGAAATCTCAGAATTGCTAAGGAAATGCAAAATTTATAGGAAGATGAATATTTAAAAGTACTAGAAAAACATGTCTTCGCATTCAGGGTTTGTTTTGTCATAACCTAACATCATGATGTAGAATGGTATGATCAAGCTAGCAAGGGACTAGAATCTAAATCATCTGCTACTAAGCTTTCCTGAGTAGCCTAAGCACATTCTCTGAAGAGTGATTTAAATCCCCTGCATAACTTTATTAATTATCAGGACGGTGATTTATTCAGATTGACTCCTCAATGTAAAAGCACACTTAAGACATGAATCTATTCTGTTTTAATTGAATGAGCTCCGTTGACACTGACAAAAGTGGTAATGTTTTTAAGCCAGTAGTCTAGCAGAACGAATAAACTCACATACTCTGCCTAGCTTAGCTCTATGTTATCTCCACTCTTCACATTGCTTCAAGGTCAAGATCACAAAGCTGAGGTTCTTCAAGTAAGACAGTCTATCACGTAACCTTATGGAAAAGTAAGTTTTGATTTAGTTAGTACATCCAAACTCATTATGCTAAACCAAAGTCCGTTTTGCAAGTTAAAAAGCAGTTTCAAATTCAGAAACATTTTGCTCAATAAGCCGAAAGTGGATTGCCACATATTCGAAAATCAGGACCGTATTTTTATGTGCATACTATTGTTTCCCAGTACAGCAAAAATAAAGAAAATTGACATCTTAAAAGGCAGCCAGGGCTTATTCGTTTAGAGATAATAGCTTACAATAACTCCAGCTGTTATTTTAAGTACATATTCTATATCAAGATGCACTGTCATAGCTTTTGCTAAAACACAAGAAAACTAAGTGGAAAACAAGATGTTACAAGCCAGAAGTCCGCATTGTTAATTTTTCAGTAGTCTTACCTATTGGTCAAATGATTGTCAAATACACATCGCAGATCTCCCTCCATTCTTGGAGTGGGAGAACAGAAAGTATAAGCCAAATTGTCTCCGGGCTGGGGGGCACAGGGAAGGTACAAAGGTGATCCATCTATTTGTACTTTAGTATTTAAAGGGGTTTAGCTAAATAGCTTGCAAAAAAAGTCTCACCAGGTTACAGCCACATGCCATTTGGGTCTACTGGCAGTAAGCTGAGCTCCTACCTGGTTCATCCCTATAAGGCAAGTATTAGACAAGTAAAAGAAAAGGGCATCTGGAAGCAATAGTCTAAGCACTCAGCTAAGCAAGCATACATTGGTACCTCTGATGGGCCCAGTCAGGATTCAGACACTCCTCAGATTAGAGAATTTTGTAACCACATTGCTTTGGATTGCCTTGCTTATGCTTGCTTGTAAATAGAGCTGGCACACCTCTACACAGGAAAACTGGAGGCTGTAGCTGTTCCCATTTGTAAAGCTGTTCCAGGCATAAGTCCACCCCAGAGAAGTTGAGGGGACTGTAGAAGACCATGAGGAAGAAACTGCGAAACAAACCAGCCAGAACATTTTTCTGGTGCTTCCCATCACATAGGAGTTACTTTGCACACTAAGAATACACCACAGCTACCTAGGCTAGCCAAGGCAGTTTTGCCCTCCTCCTGGCCATATTGCCACCTAACTAGAGATTGGGCTGGCAGCTGTCAGTTCACTTAGGAGTCTTTTAATGAGCATCCATTGAGGGATATTAGTTAGACAAGCTTTCATGTTATATGCTAACTGGAGCTGGCCAAGCCCTTCAGCAAACTTTAACGCGTAAAAAGCAATGCTATCGAGTTCTGTGTGGAAAGTGCCAAGAAACCTCTGAACACCCACCAGATGGTGCTGTGAAGCTCTGTGCTTCACTGATACATTTTGGTTTTCGTGTTTAACTCACTTTCTGTCATGTCAGGCACCCCAATAACGCTGTTACTTGAACAACTTGGGCTAATCGATCTTTCACACAGCACACAAACATTTGAAGATGCAGAAAAACCAGATTTTTGCAACAGATACCACTGTCCTAGAAGTCTTCAAGGAGTCAGGTCTGAAGGAGGCAAGCTACAGAAATAGGCTGACATCACTGGTCCTTTCTGCCTGCATTGCTTGTCCAGGCCAAGGACAACTGATTTTGTGGTCACCTTAGGCAGGGACAGGAGAGGTTACAGCTACAGCAAGCTCTGTTGCAGAAAGGTAACAGATATTATTTCCAATTCTAAAATTAAATGTCTAAACAAAACTGTCATCCCATTAAATTCCTTGGAGGTCCCCTTACTTTAGCACCTTACTCCTGTGTGCTTAAATAGGCCTCAGCACTTTGCTTAGGTCAAAGTCCCATTTTAATCTCGTTCTCACAGTGTTCTGGCACTCACCCCCCTGCCAAAAAACTATTTCTGCTGTCTATCCAACAGAATCTGCTTTCCAACCTCTTCTACAAACCCCTTAACATACCTCCTTCTCTTGCAGGCATCCCTCACAACTCCACCGTGCTGGACTTAAAGACATCTGTTCTGATGCAGTGTCCTGAGTTCAGACAATTGGACAAAATTAAGTGATTCTCAAGAAGTTACTTGCAAATCATATAGGAGAACTACACACACTCGCTTTCTGTAAATAGTTTATGACATCGGTTTCCCTACTGTCCAAATCAGCTTTCTTTATACTGCGAGAAACTAGTATTACCTGAGTCCAGGAACTAGATTTCTTCTGAAGTTTTTCTGTTCAAATTGATAGGTAGAAAATAAGCAATACAAACTCACCAACAGCCAGAGAGTTGTCTTTTTTTGTTTAATTTACCTCATTTAGAGAGGCCTGAAGTGTCACTTCAGTAGCTGGGGAAGCTGCTTTAAACACTCTGGCAGCTAGGACTGGTTATCTCCTGTGTAACTCCTTGATCTCAGCATACAGACAGCCCCCAAATATTCAGGCCTTGCCAGCCTTCCCCTGGGGAATGCTAAAGGAGATGCTGCTGCCTGAGCATTCCCACACCATTTAAGGAGTCACACACACCACTTGAGTCTCTAACTGCCCAGACCAGGGTTCCTTCACAACAGGTGACCCCAGGGATCTGACGGACACCCCTTCCAACTCTTCACACACACGCACTCTTGGACATGCTTCCTCCTTCAGGTTCCAACCCTTGGTTTCCCACAGCAGTCTCAGGCATGAGATTTCAGAAATAAGTACTGAAAGTCACAGCAGCAAGGTCAGACCGGGCGCCTCCAAAAAGGGAGGTACCTCAGAGAAATCCCATGGCAACTAAATCCTTGTGATCTACACACCCACCCCTTACATACTCTTCATGTATCTTTTAGTCCAATGGTGGTTTTTGGTCTGGGATTTTTCTGTGTCCAGGCAGACCATTGACCACTTTTATCCTGCTGACTCACAGTCTCTGCCGGCAGATGGCATCTCCTTACCTTCTGGTTTACAATTCTCATGCACCTGCCCTCACTGGCAGGACATGGAGAACTGAAGAGTCCCAGACTCAAGGAAAACACTACCAAAAACACCAGTGTGGCATTGACATTTTCCTCATACTAAAAGATCAAACACAGCACTATACCAGCTGCTAGGAAAATTACTAAAAAAAATTAACTATATTGCAGCCTAAAGGCTTCAGAATCTCACAATTCACGCTAAGTAAAGCTAAGTAAACAGCATAAATCACACCATATTATAACCTTAAGTAATTTATTCTAATTAAAAATTACTTATTTGAACTCAACTTCTATCTCTCAACAGTACAGACTGCGTGTTGTATCAGCATAACTGTCACTGAAAGGTGACAGCCCAGTTTGCACAGATGCTTGGTGCAGCAAGTACCAGCACTGACACAGGACATAGGTCTCAACCCGTATCCCCAGCTGCAAGTACAAAGTTCAGTGGTACCAGATTATCTCCAGCCATCAACTCCCACACAGAACAAACCAAACAAGGCACAGAGGCTTTACAAGCTTCATAGAGAGAAGAGAAGGCTCCTTCCTGCCCCAACAGCCATCCTCTATGAAGATCCAGATCAAGCCACAGTGAAAGGCGAGCAGATGACCTTCCTCCCCCCAGGGTAGACAGCATCACATGCTGTTGGACTGTTTGTCAGGACACGGGACTACAGAACCTCACCATGCTCTCAGGGAGTGCTCAGAGCAAAGCAACAGCGTTGAAATACTTACCCAGCTCAGCCTGCTGGTCTGGCAATTCAGAAAGTGAGACAATTCCAATTCAGGTTAGCACACACTTAAGAGGGTTTGGTTTTTTTGACATAATACCAGAAGTGTCAAAAGTTGAATGTCTCCAGAAGACAGGTGGAAATTGGATGTCAGTCAATAACTGCAATGAATGATGCTCTTCTTTCTTCACTTATGTCTACAAATTCCACCCACTCCCTTGCAGCAGCATCAGTTGTGCTACAGTGTGATGACCTGATTTACAGAGCCAAAACGGAACATTTTCTGAGCTTGTTTTCTCTCAGGAGAGCAGGTTTTAGCACTATCTGCTTTCAAGTCAACAAGCTGTCATAGAGCCAGAGCCTAAGGAGTAAAAAATTGATTTCCCAGGAAGTACAGTCTGTAGCCATGTTCCTCACCTTCCTCTATAGCTGTAGAATTCCTCCCAAATTTCCTGAAGTTACTTCCCCTCCCAAGTTATTTAAACCTTAGAAACCAAGAGCCAGACTCTATAGCATGAATATTTATTTTTCTTTTCAGGAAGTACAAAGGCAGTTTTACAAAAAGATGGTCAGTAGTCATTACCACAGTGAATTTTGTAATAACCTAATTCACTGTAAATTGAAATCTGCAGCCAGGTATAAACTGTAAGAGACAAACTGCTCTCCCAAGTCGCTCAGCAATAGATGTCTCACCACAGCTTGAACAGATTCCAGTATAGCCCCATAATCTGCCACTTTAACTGCTTCCAGGGCATTTCCAGGAATAAGAACCTTAAACTTGTCTGGCAGTTCTGCAACTGATGTGGCTGCTTAAACAGTCAAGAGCAAACCATTCCTCCTGCTTTATAGGCAAAGCAGATGAATACAGCAAGCCACAACTCTGAAGTGATACAGAGGGCAATGATGCAGTTCAGGACTGCTGGACAGATAAAGAATAGCCTGTATCATTTGAAGCATTTAAAGAAATATTTTTGGTATACAACATTCTTTGTCAAGTGGAACTGCATGCTTCCTCTTCCCCACCAAAGCAGTGGAGTGTTGGTGGAAAAGGGGAGCCATGTAAGACTTGTAATTAATGACATTTTGTAAGAAAATTCAAGCTTCTGATCCATAAGCCAGAAGACAGGGTGTCTAACTCAGTCCTTCAGCTGGGAGACTTCATAGAGGTATGCACCAAGCATCTTCACCCCCTGGATGTAGTTGTACCTGGAAAGAACATAGCTTCCATTAGCATTGTCTTTGTTTGAGCTGTATTCCTGGCAGCTGTGCTTTTCACAGTATCACTTCCATGTGCACCACAGACACACTACAGGCATCGCTGCTGCAAGCAACAGCCACCACTCCAAAGCTCCAGCCATTCTCTGCCAGGGAGAAATGGCACTTTGCCTTCCAGAGAAATAAAGAAAACTAAGAGCTCAATAATTCTCGGCCCTTTTCATTAACACACCGAGACCCACAGCACAGCTCAGCCTGGGGCAGGGATAAGTATTGTCTTACCTATTTAGCTTCTCATTTTGAGAGTGTGCACCATCATCCGCAGCTCCAACAGGAAGCAGCATGACATTCTTGCCTGTTGCTTCTTGAAAAGTAAGGGTAACAGGAATGCTTCCTCCCTCCCTTGTCAGGTCTGGTTCAACTCCAAAAACTAGAACAAAGCAATACGCTAGTCAGTTTGGAACTGCATTTGTTTTTTCCCCCAACACGGATGCTTACTGCTGCTTGAGCAATCAAGTACCAACCACTTTGTACCACATGCTGACCAAATCTTGCTGTATTTTAATTAGCTAAACTGCAGACGTTGCAGACCTGTGACATTCACAACCTAGATGTAGGGCTGGAGTACTGTTACTTTTAAGTTTAATTACACAACACTTCTGAAAGCCTGTTCATACTCCAACACAGAAGTCTGATTTGCTGTAGCTGCCCTGTGCAATCTAGTTACCCCAGCATAACAGACTGGTGTATGCTTGGATGAGTGAGCCTTGAGGGCTTTGGCTAAGCAAGTCATCTGAACTGCTGACACTCTCATCCCTGCGCAAAGCCAACACCACACCAATGGGCTTGAACACAGTAGGAATGGGCTCAACATCAAATTTCACTCCTTCCTGTACCACAGACTGAAGTTTAAGGACTGCACATAAAAGGTTTCATTACTTAGTGAGCCAAACTTATTATGTAAATGAATACTTAGAACAGTAAGTATTCTGCAAACATGACCTCCACAGTATTTCCTGAGATGCTGGAACAAGAGCTCTTTAGTCTACCCAAAGCCTTTCTGAAAGGAGAAATCACTGACCTGTCTTCATGGCCCTCCTACCAGCCATATAGTGGGGATGGTTAAAGTCTGACACCCAGGATTTTCCACCATGGCCTAAGTATACTCTGAATTTGTTGGGGCTGTGCAGCTCTGCAAACTTTTTGGTCACATAGTCTTCAACCTATAAGAAAGAATGAACAGTCTTATCTACTGTTTACATTTTTATGAACACCAATAAAAACAGATAGTAAAAGTATCTTAGGTACTTGCAGGTCACTGCTGTGCAGCAACACTTTTCCTATTACTATTATTTCATATTATTCCTGTGTATCTCTGCTCTGAAGCCAGCATATCTGCTCTAGACAAGTTAACAGTATACTGTAGACCTGTCAGCCAGTACATCAAACACTTATGCTTTTGATTGTGCATTTCTAGTAATCCAAGTGCCCTACAATTAATGTTTAAAGGTAGTTGAGAGAAACTGCATAGCCAGGCCACAACAGTCCAATGTGGGATCATAGAGCGATACCCTAAATTACATGAGTTGAGGTACAGAACAGGGAAGATGGTAGCAAAGTAAATTAATGGAACTGCTTTAGAAACCAGAAATACTCTTCCCGCAGGCACAGAGAACAGAGACTTAGAGACTGGTTTGAGATTACCAGTCCATCTCAACATACGTGTTTTGTGACTTCTTCAGGAGTCATGTTTGGCACAAGCCTGATTGAGAACTTGCCAATCACTTTCCTAGGAATCACAGTCTTGGCTCCAGAGGCTGAAAAGGCTCCTTCAATCCCATGGAGAGACAAAGATGGATATCTCCACCTATGCATAAGGATATCTCTCTGGAGAAGCAAAGGGAAAGATGTAAGGTTACACAAAGTTTGACAGAGCTCCCCAAAGCAATAATTTCTTCAATCTACTATGGACTTCGCAAGCCTCTAATCTTCCTCAGTTTAACTGTCATTTTTCAAAACTTGAAAGCACATTATTTTTTACCAGATTACAGCCTTCCCTCCTATATCATGAGCTCTAAAATCCCTCTTGCATGCATGAAGATTAAGTGAGTTAAGCTAGGATTTCAGTCTAGTCCTCTCCACTGAAAGCTTCAGTTCAGTATCATATGAAGGGCATCTTGCCAGCTCCTCTTTATATACAAGATATATTTCATCCATTACTTTATAGGACAAGATCAAACAAGGAAGCCTGTGTGCTCTCAGTTGATATAAACCTGAGCATGTAAAGACAAGGTTGAGGATATAAAATTGTTACTTATGCCTATTTGAGTCAAATCTGAAGTCTTCTCCCTGACAGTACTAGGACACAAGACAGACCTGCACATACAAACTTGTCTTTTACAACAATTGTTTCTGCTTTTTATGGTAGATCTAAATATATCTGGGGTATAATGCTTTAAAAATAGTAAAACCTATACCTTGCAAGATTCAAATGCTGTTAAAAGCATTCATTTGGAGAGCTTCCAGGATGAAGATCTGAGAAGTTCAGACACAAGCTTACTTAACTTGAGCCTGTTGAGAGATTTGGGCAGCTGCCTAGTTCACAGCTACAAAGCAGCCCTCATTTGTCAAGTCTAGGAAGATGTTCAGTATGTCATATCACTTCACCATAGCTAAATCTCAAGTTGTCTTCTCGCCTTATGAGAAGTCATCTGTGAGTAGCTACTTTATTTCTGATAACCCATTGAATTTCTCAGAGGCAGGAAGTCAGATGCCTGATGTGGATGTGGTATCTGACCTCTGGGAGTGCTAGCAGTTCTTACTCAGCATTAATAGAGCAGCACTAGATAAAATTCTGTACACATTTGGAATGCTACTTTATATATAGATTTAGAAACAAATTTAAAGTTGCCTAGACTGCTTGCCTTAGACATGGGATAACCTAGATTAAGCACCTAATACTTTGCAGAGGAACTGCTACTGTTAAGTATGTAGTCAACTGTACAGTAAGTGAAATTTTTCCATTTTAAAGACATCAGATGAATTCTCTGCCCCCTAAATTACTTGGTAACTACACAAGTATGCACAGAAGCTTGTTTCTGTCTTCTAATATGGACAACTTGATCTCACACAGGTAACCAGGGTAGAGGGAGGAGTACAGTGTACCTTTGTATCATGCAGTAGTTTTGTTGCTCCTACATCTTTTGCATAGTCTTCCAGGTCAAAATCAATCTTTTCATATAGCATCAGCTCCTCATCAGTAACAGGTGCCACTGCTTCATTAATGCCTGGGATGAGGATTTTCCCTTTCTTGTCTACAAGAGAACCTGTAAACAAGCATCTAATATCAGAATTCAACCAGAAGAAACAAGATGTCATTGCCAGAAGCACTTTCCATGGGAAATGGAAGTCTTAGCCTTCTGAAAGCTCTGCAAAGGTAATGAAGTGCTAACCTCCCAGAGCCTGTTCCTCTAAAGTATGGAAGGCACTTATGGAATTTGCAGTGATCCAAAACATGCACTTCCTTGCAACTGTATTTAATTATTTGCTACGTGTTTGGTTGGCTGGTTGAGATCAGAATTCCCAAGGAGTTCAATATGGTATCTGTAGAAGAGTTTACAGGAAAGATCTGATTTTTATTAATAAGCAAGTTTGCAGTAGGATTTTAAGGGAAGCTAAAGGAGAGATAAAACTTCTTAGCAAGACCATCATATTTCTGTTATCTAGTGCATCAGCCTTGTTTGTGCATTCCTGGCAAGTACCATCTCTTTGCTAGTGTAAGCAGCCCTTAGGAACCCCCCCTCAGAGCAAACTCACTCTTGCTTTCATGGCTCTTACTCCCACGCAGATGCATTCAGTGAAATTTGTATTTTCTTACCCATTAGAGTAATGAGATCTGTCATGGCCTCATGTACTGAGCCACCATAAACGCCAGAGTGAAGATCTTTGTCACTACATTCCACCTGGTGAATTAAAAATCAAGTTAATTTCAGTGCGACCATACTGTCCAAATGCAGATTTTTACCCTAGCTTTTTGCTGTGTGTATTTTCAGAATGCATCTGTTTTTAAAACCAGACCACTCAGCTGTAGTACACTGAAGCATATATGCTTCTCATAGCTATGTTTTTTATTGCTCAGTGGAGTGAAAGCCCCACAGTACAAGGACGAAGTCCCCAAGGTTGGGACAGTCAGTAGTGAGCTACTGCACTCAAGGAAGTATCTGTATGAAGTTATCTATGCCATGAGATAATCCTCCACTGAATGTGCCAGCTTATCTTGCTTCATACACCTGAAAGCTACTCCTCCCACTCAAGACCACATAGCACAGTAAAAGGAAAATATTTAGACAATCAATAGAAACTGTTCCACTTCAGTCAGTTTCACCTTTCCTGAAGAAAAGGTACTGGTATGAAAGGGTTTAAGCTACCACTCCTCTCCAAAAGTAAGTTAGCTTAATACTGGTTTTGCAGTGTATTTCAGCACTTACCTCTATGAAGTAGTAGCAGATACCCCTCAAGCCATAGGTGATACAAGGCTTCTTCTTGCCTAGCCAGTAGTTGTCAGAAATGCAAACATAATCCACATCTTTGAAGAAAGAGTCTTGCTGTGCAAAAATCAGCTCATCAAGGCCTTCAGATCCCGATTCTTCCATACCCTCTAGGCAGAACTTAACATTCACTGGGATATCCTTTGGAAATTAAAAACAAGAACAGATTAAACATGTGAAAACATCAGACTCCTTCAGTGATCAGTAATTTTCAGCTGTCATATACAACGCAGAAAAGTGGACACGGGTAAATTAGTTCCACAACAGCACAATTTATTAATTATAAACAAAATATTATAAAGTTTGGACTGCACTTATGTTGACAGCACTTGCACCACTCTTCATTTAGCAGAATTCAAAAAAGAACAAACAACTTGTTCCCGATCCTCTTAACTGTGGGAAGGCAGCACAAATCTGTTCCAAAGGTAACTTACAGGGCTAGAAAAACTGACAGGAGTTTCATGCCACAGTCAGAGCTACCCTGTCTATCCAGTCTACCACATTCTATGCCTAGACAGCACTTGAGAAGGATTAATTCTTCTCACAAGCAATAGCAACTTGTCTTGCAATGTAAAGCAGACATCCTGAACTATTTCTGACTGGACTTTTTCTTGAACAGAAACAGTAAAGCTCTCAGTTCAGTGCTACTATATTAATCTCTTCTTAGAGCTCAGTGGCAGCAAGACACTAAGCATTGTTAAAGGCCAAGCTAATTTGATATACTTACACGAAAGTGATAGTACTTGATTATTACTCCTGCTCCAGATGCTTGCATATGTATTTTCCTTCCCACACATTGCATTTTAAATATTTTTGCTTTAACACAATCTAAACATCTACAAGACTAACTTGGCAGGAAGTCAGCTCAGCCCTACTGGGACAACAGGGAACTTGCAGGACTACTGTGTAATTCCTCTGGTCAGCTGAATAAGCAAGCTTGTCTCAAAGGTTCATGGCTTGGATGACATTTATTGCTAGACTTAGCAAAAGTATGTACAAAAGCAAGATATATTTTGGGCACATACCTGGTTAGTTTGCTGATAAGCCTCCAAGGCATTCAGCCAGGCAAGCACTGGACCTTTGTCATCTGTCGATCCTCGCCCATACAGCTTTCCTGTAGAAATAAGATACAAATAAACCATCACAAAGAAAAATTAGGATGAAGCTTCAGTCACCTCTTGCCTGCAGGAAAAAATGTCCTTTTGGCTAAGCTTTTTAGCCCTGCTTATATTAACTTTCATTTCCAATTCTTCTCAAGTATCAGTTTTACATCCCACCTCATATACCCATGCAAGGGGAACAGGTACAGGACTGCAATAGTTCTCCCACGCAGAGCTACCCCAGCTCTTCCCCTAGTTGCTCCCTGGGTAGGAGCTGAACAAAAGCCAGGAAAAGCTGTAACTGCCTTGGGATAAGTTATACTCATAGCCTTCACAATAATGTAATTTTCTACAAGCACAGCAGTAAGGGTATACAAACCCATCCTTTTAACAGAAACCTATCCAATATTAGCATTAATTCAATAATTCGTTGTTGGAAGAATAAGACTTGAGTAGCTCATGACCAATCTCAGAGCACTAGGTACAACCACAGTGACAGAACAGGCCAGACAGCTTGCAAGGTAAGGAGTCATTAGTAAATATGCCTCTTAGACTGTCAGGCTGCACAGAGATAAGCGACAGCCTAAGGCAAGTTTAGCTCCTGCTATCAGGTAAGATAATGTGGCTGACCAAGTGCCCAAGTAGAAATACTAGTCACCACAGATACTTCTTTCCTTGGCAATGATTAACAGTTATGCAACAAGAATAGTTAATGTCCTTCCATTCAAGTGACCTTTGACACTCAACACTAAGCAAATGAAACAAGGAAGAGGCTATTGGTAGAACCTGCTTTAAACAGAAAAGTTTTAGTTGCCTCTTGGCTAGTGGCAATGTGTCACTTCAAGAGTTACTGCATGATTTCTTCAACCCCATTTACAGGAGAAGGACATTTTTCTGGACACTAGCTCTGCAGGACACAGTTCCTGTAGTACGCATCGTAGCCGAGTATGCAAATGCAAGGCAACCCAGGGAGGCTGCTGCACCACTCCTGTCCCCAGGCATAAAGCATCTGTGTTGAGTGTTTGTCCCTTGCAGTGGTTCAAAACCCCTGCAGTTTGACATGATCTTACAGGCTGCAAGTTGTGAACAGCACAAGAAACAAGTTTTAGAAAGCTTTCTGTCAACAAATGGTTATTGCAGAAGCTAGCAGTTAAGACTTTGCTGTAGCTACACAGAAGATAACATGCAAGTACAGTCAAGACTAACAGAAAAGGAAACAAGCCCTGAGAGCAGCTGAGATTTTGTAGCTCTACTTGTTTACTATTTCCCTTCCTGCACCTTTTATCTCAACAGTATTTAATAAACACCCATGTTCATTCTTGCTCTCCCTCACCCTTTCAGTCAAGGGTACAACTTCAGAACAGTTGAGAAACACCATGCTTGTTAAGCATTCATCAGTTTGTGAAGTTCACTGCTCTTACCTTCTCTTTCCACCAATGTGAAGGGCTCGCTATCCCAGCCATCCTCCAGTGCTGCAGGCTGAACATCCAGGTGACCATACACACACACCGTCTTTTTGCGTGGATCTGAGCCAAGTGTTCCCAGCACAATGGGTGGTAGAGGGATCTCTGATCCATCAGGCAGCTAGAAATAGGAGTCAAAGTTTTATTAAAATGTGTAATGTCAGAGTAGCACATCTTTATCAGATGAATTCTTTTCACATCACAGAGGTTACGAGAGCTAAAACAAAGCTAAGCTACTTAAATTGCTAGAAGTGATGTGCCAATGAAGGCATGACAGCATGATGTCAGTAACTTTCCTGACAAGTCCCAGTAACAGTCAAAATGTTCCAAGC
The DNA here is from genome assembly GCA_013400375.1 of Thinocorus orbignyianus. NCBI lineage: Eukaryota > Metazoa > Chordata > Aves > Ciconiiformes > Thinocoridae > Thinocorus > Thinocorus orbignyianus. The sequence continues at coordinate 13,831 of VXBW01000859.1, forward strand.
CACTCAGAGCTGCTAGCTTTAAGCTGACCATCCTACATCAGATTTTAGCAGAGCAAGCTGTTGGAATGCCAAACTGCCATATCTAATGCTGACCCAAGCAGAAGTGATAAACTCCAATATTGCATCCTGCACTGATTGTCACTGCACTTTCATCCTGTCCATAGTATAGCTCTCTAGACAAGAATTTCCTGACAGTGGTTATCACCAAGCATAACAGATGCCTACAACCAAATATGGTCAGAAAAACACTTGTATTCCTCTATACCAGCCTAAGCTGTAAAGCAAAGGGCAGGGTAATGCTGATGAACCTAGTTCAAGAATTGAACTTTTCTTAGTCCTCTAGAATACCCTATAAGTGATTATCCCATGCTGTTCTCCATCAGCATGTATTTCCCTTCCAGTGAACACATACTCCTAGACACTGTTCAGCAGATCAAGATTAGCTTTGATTTTTGTTCGCATGGGCTCCAAGCTTCAATTTCTTATCAACAGGCTACATGGTCCTTGGCCAGCTTCAGCTCCAAGTGATTAAAGCATTATTGTAGCAATTTACCCTTACAGCAATCAGCACACAGTACAAACTGCTATGCAACAGTAAACTAAAACCAGACAAATTTGCCAGTTGCTTTATGTTGTCCTTCACTGATACAGTTGCAATGTACATAATAGAGTAGTTTTGTTGATACTTAACTTTAATATTGACTTTTATATTAACTTTAATCCAGCTGCAAGAATCTTCTAAATAGAAATGCTACCTGTTATAAACTCTGTAAAATCTGTTATTGCCCCTCAAAAGTTACCCTAATAAAAGGAACAAGTCTGCCTCTAAATTGAAACTTTTGATGGAATTTTAGGTTGTAGGTAGCAGCAGAACTAGAATTATTGTACAGATTCCCTCCCAAGAGGGCACATCAAGTCAGCTGCTTCCCTACTGTGACCCATAGTACTACAAACAAGTGTACTCCAGTCACCAAAAGCAAGAACTGCTCAGAGCTTTCATCAAGCAGTCATTAGCACCATTTAAAATCACAATCTCCTAAAACTAGCAAACACTCCAGTACAACAGGATTTCAAATGTTACTATCCAAATGCTAAAGTCTAAAAATTTTGGTATGGGTCCTATTATGACACATGTAGTGACTAGGCACTTCAAAGGAAGAGCACATCAAATGGATGGTTTCCTAGGATGAGGTTATCATTATCATAAGCACATTTCTCAGGTGAGGAAACAGTCCAGATAGTTGAAAATAAGGAGGGAATTCATCCTATTAAGGATCCTTCTGTATCTGCTAAGTGAGCAGTGTAATCTCGTGACAAATGTAACACTTAGGAAGAGCCTAAAAGTCTTTTGAAAGACTTGAAACTTCAATAGCTTGACAATACACAGATCTAAGGTCCAACACCACCCTGCTGTTAAGTGCCATGTTGAATTAAAGTATTTACAGTACATTTAATACACTGTCCAAAGTGTAATGCAAAATACTTAACTGATCTGGACCCCGAGGTTTGCTATCAACAAAGGTTTTAACAGAAAGTTCAGACTGTAACGGAGAAGACATTATCCCACACCCCAATCATCTACTGCCTTTCTAAACCACCTCCCACAAGACCCTTATGTGATGATCCTGATCAGAAGACAATCAGACAGCAAAAAATTAATGATCCACAGTCAGCCTGATTACACCCAAGCCCATGCTTTACTATGCTGTGCACACAGCTTCGCCTTCCTGCCTGTAATGTGCTGTGCAAATCCTTGGGCTGCAGGACAAACTTTGCCAGTTGACTGTAGCTTGCAGGCAATTCCCACTCAGTACTGCTGATTACACCACCTGCATGTCCTTGCCTTTATCTAAAAAAAGTGCCAGAAGAAGTTCTCACACAAGTATCTCTCTTGTTTGGCAGTGGAACTGAACAGCTTGAATAAATGAAGTGGGATAACATTTCCATGAACAGGATCTGCACAGCATGCTGATTGGAAGTCTGCTAGACACTACACAGCTTGGGGTTCCCAGCATCTGAAGGGATTATTATAAGATTATCTGTACTATTCTCTTCCTTTATAGTGGTAGCTCTAATAAATGTCATTTTAAATGCTATTTTATGGAGTCTAAATGCCTTTCTTACTGGGATCATAAGAAGCCAACACCTCCTAGTGCAAAACACCTTGTCTTCTAGAGAGACTTTCTACCAAGCTGACAGAGATGCACACATACCTTTTGTTTCCCAATATCCATAAGTTGGGTGGTACCTCCCAGTCGCTCGATATCTTTCGCAGCAACCTCCATCATGTGTCTGATTTCAGCCCTCTTCTCCGGCCATGCCGACACACTCTGGATCGCCACCCATTGAGCTAGACGCTATAAAAAAAGACAGAAAAGCTAAAGGTTTCACTACAAATTAATTATGGAATAGGAGCCACTACACAAATATAATACCTTGCATTTCAATTAATACTGTTTTAGTCAAGCTTAAACATGAGGCAAATCAGCTCTGTCCTCTGCCTAAAGATATACTCTAACCCTTTAACATTACACTCCAAAGCTCTCTAAAGCATCAGGTTCCTACAGCTGCGCCCGCAGTGTAACACAAAGTCTACAGATACAAAAGGTAAGCTTAAGAGTACGACAGCATGTGCATATTGTGCCTTTCTGGTTGCCCTTTAAGTATCCAGAACCAGTTAAAGTCCCCCAGGCTTTTCAGAAAGGCTGCATTAGCAGAAGTTGAACAATGGGCATAGTTCTTCCCTAGGAATTTACAGTGCTATACCACTGATTCCTTCACAGGTGAAAGGGATTGCAATACAAGATGCAATTAAATAGAAAAATAAACAGTAGAGTACAGAGGTAACCCCTCTCTCTCCCTGTACCCCAATAAGAACAGTTTCATGTGAGAAAGCTTTATTCCAGCATTGTTTAGATCTTTCCCCATCTCAGAATGAAGTGCAACATAAACCGAGTTTGACATCCAGGAACCAGTGTCAAACTTCTTGTACTGCTAAATCAGGCACTGCTTGCAGTATACAATAACAGCACATCATCTAATAAAGCTACCATGGAGATTTAGGTCCTTGAACAGAGCTACACCTAAACTAAATTTTTTTCTGGCTTGACTCAAGTCAGTCACACCTGCTGCCTGCTTCCCCCTCCCCAGTTACTTTGCATTACTTTATTGGACATATTATACAGGTGTAACAAAAAGCTTAAAGCTGACCACCTAACTTTTAAGATCCCATAGTTACCTGTGCTGCAGGACCAAACTCAAAGAAAACTTACCTGAATATAGAGGTCCTGGTGTTCATCGATATATGTGAAGAGCGTTTCAAGACCTGCCATCTTCCAACCAGATCAGTGCTGCTGAAGATTCTGTGACAGAAAAATAATTTAGACTTCTCAGCTTTAAGAAACAACAGTAATTTGTAGCATGCCATAGGCTTGAATGCTAGTAGCTAAGTCTAAGTAAGCACTGCACTTTTACTTTGTCATCTACAAAATAGTTTGAAAACAGGCAGCTTAGAAACTGTGCTTTCTTCAGATTTAAGATCCTAATCTGCCACTCATACTTCCCAAAGAGAGTCAGCATGAAGCCATGGGAACACAAACGAACCATTATGCCATAAACAAGTGGTCAGTGACTAGTTCAGCACTATCACTTCCTTTTTTTCCAGCTTCAACTGAAGTTCATGTGAGAAAAAAAATCCACAGCCTCTCTCCTCAGTTTTCTGTCTTCCTTACCAGTCTAAAGTCCATATTTAAAAGACATACTGTCCATTCAGTCAACAAACCCAACAAGCTTAAACCTAGTTCTCAAGTTAGAACTAAAGAAACATCACCTCCTCTAAGTCAGGAGAATAAGCTCTACAAACACGTCTGAAATCCAGCTGCCTCAGTGATGAAGAAAAACTCCAGTGTTTGTGTAATACACTGAACAAGCTTGTTCAGCAGCACCAGCTGCTGTGATTCAGTGTTTTGTTCAGTCAGCTTTATTCCAGATCCTTTAAGCTTTTCTTCCATTTCTATGTGGAGGTCACAAGACAAGCACGATAGTTGTTACAACATTTGACTATTTGTCTTAAGATTTCTTGAACAGCTGACTGCTCTACCTAGCCAAAATGAATACTTTCAATCTGCAGGTTGTCCCACAACATACCATGATACACATCATCCTGCTACCCTGAACCTACAAAAGAACACATTTTCTTTCAAGTAGGGCTGTACTTACACAGATCACTGATGTTTGACTTTCACTCACTAGAGACAGCTTTATTTAATTTACAGCATTCATCATTTGGATAATGAGTTTTAAGCACCAATTAGAACAACCCCAACTCCCCAAACAGCTCAAGCATTCTCCACCAGTCATGAATAGTAAAAAATTAACACCTTCAAAAGGACTATACAGACATAGCCAAGTTAAAGCAATGCTTCTCACTGAAGCCTGATTTCCCACAAAAAGCCACACTATCCTCATAAGCAGTTAGAGCTCAGGTATGGTTCACTTGGACCTTGTCAGGAAAACCAGCACACCAGGCATATGACCCCTCCCTTCACTCAAACAGTCCCTATAGCAACATCAGGGCTTTAGCTTCACAGCACAGACACAAAATACAACATACTGGAGGCTGATATTCTGCCCACACAAACAAGAGCTGAACTACTAGCTAATTCATGGACTAAATCAAGCATTGCCTTAAACATAGTTAAATATACTTAAAAATTAGAGGCACATTGGCTCATTCAAGTCTCACTGCAGACCTGCCAAAAAAAAGTCTCCCCCAGAGAGTTTCAAACTTAGGAGAGCAAGTGCTGCTTACTGCACAGCACAAGGCTGGATATTGCTCCCCCTTCCCTCTTGAAAAACAGAGCTAGAACTTCCTGCAGGTCCTTCAAAGTGGAGAACTGAATCCTTCCTACCTGTGTGGAAGAGGCTCTGAGGTTCTACCTTCCCACAGCACTACAGGAGCTGCATTATGGAGAAAGATAATAACCCAAGGAGCACTTACGTGCACTGTGACCACTTTGCTCCCCTTACCTGCAGGCAGGACAAGCACCCCAGGAGAGAGCATTTACCCAGGTCAGGACAGGTCTGCAGCCACCACAGGGAGTTCACGGCCCCTCACAAGCCCCCCAAACAGCACCACACAACCCCATGCCCACATGTACAGGCCGTGCTGGTCGGGCTGAGGGGAATTCAAAGGCCCATTGGAGACTTCAGGAGGTTTTGCAGCAGAAGGGAAAGTTCACCGCCGGCCCCGCAGCTCTGCGACCGCCCAGAGATAACCCTCAGATCGGGGCAGGGTGACGGGGAGAGGAGACAGGCGTGGGGCAGGGCCGGAGGAGGGAAGCAGCGGCAGCTCGCCTCAGAGCAGCGGCCCGGCTCGGAGCGCCGGCAACACACCGGGCAAGGCCCGGCACCTCCCCGCAAGGCCGTGGCGCGGAGGCAGCCGGCGGCAGGACCCCCGGTGGGCCATACGGAAGAGGCCGCGGCGGCACACAGTGAATGGAAACCGGCCCGACCGCCCCTCACCCCCCGCACCGCGGCCCCAACAGAGCACTCACCCAGCCCCGGTCCCGCTGCCAGCGACCGGCATATCGCCTGCGCCTCCTTAAATAGCCTCGCGTCAGCCCCGCCCCCCGCTGTGGCCAATCCGCAGCAAGGAGGGGGCGGGGAGGTAACCTCGGGGCGGGGCTTGGAGCCAGAAGGGGCGGGGCTGCCCGGCGNCGGCGCCGGGGGAGATGCGGGGGGGTGGGGGTGGTGGTTGAGCGGTGGTCGGTCTGTCTGTCCTGCGTGGGGCAGCGTGGGAGGGTGGGAGTGGTTTCAGCTCCTGACAACGGCAGAAAGGCAAAATAAAGTCCCTCCACGCACAGAAAGAGACAAGTTCAGGTAAGGCTTGCTGTTGCCTGAGTTGATTATGCCCTGGCTCAAACGAGAGGAGGTCTTGTCAGCCGGTGACTGCTGGAGCTGCCTCTGATCACGGGTCACTGCATCCCCCTGGCACGTACAGCTGTGAGCCATCTATGAATATCATAATTTGGCAACTCACATTGTACCTAGTTTTCATGTATAAGTTTATTAACTTGGTGATCAGTTGCTCTTTGCCAGAGTATCACAGAATCGTAGAATGGTTAGAGGTGGAAGGGACCGTAAAGATCATTGAGCTCCAACCCCTCTGCCATGGGCAGGGACACCTTTCACTAGAGCAGGTTGCTCAAAGCCCCATCCAGCCTGGCCTTACACACTTCCAGGGATAGGGCATCCACAACTTCCCTGGGCAACCTGTTCCAGTGCCTCACCACCCTCACAGTAAAGAATTTCTTCCTAATATCTCATATAAATCTCTCCTCTTCCAATTTAAAACCATTACCCCTTGTCCTATCACTAGACTTACTGACCAGGAGTCCCTCTCCAGCTCTCCTGTAGCTCCCTTCAGATACTGGAAGGCTGCTCTGAGGTCTCCCCAGAGCCTTCCCTTCTCCAGGCTGAACAGCCCCAGCTCCCTCAGCCTGTCCTCATAGGAGAGGTGCTCCATCCCCCTAATCATCTTCATGGCGCTCCACTGGACCTGGTCCAACAGTTTCGTGTCCTTTCTATGTTGAGGACTCCAAAGCTGGACACAGTACTCCAGAAGGGGTTTCACAAGCACAGAGTAGAGGGGAAGAATCACCTCCCGTGACCTGCTGGTCACACTTCTTTTGATGCAGCCCAGGGTATATTTAACCCTAAAACCATATTCATCAACACTGTGTTAACTTAAGCTATAAGTGGGTAAATCTCAGAAGCCAGGTAAAGCTTTAATCAATGGGAGAAGTTGAACCATGAGAAGACATTCTAATCTCTTCTTAATGTTGCACCACCGAACATAAACAACTCAGTTGAGGTTCTCTGAAATGAAAGGGAGACACCAATTTTTAGATACTCTTGAACTGTAAAAATGATTGTTGGCCCTCGGCTGTAGTAAAAGTGTCTGTTCGCTGAATTACTGAAGGAGGTTCACCATTTGGTCAAACATGTTGGGCACTGCCGCCCTCAGTGCGACAAATGTTAGGAAATGTGCCGATAAAAGTTTGCTGAGGGCATAAAGGTGGGATATGGAATCAGGACAGAGAAGGAAAATGAAACAACTTGGTAACACTGAGGATCACACAAATAAAAAAGTAACTGTGAGCTTATGAGTTGGAAATGAGTGAGAAGGATCAGCCAGTCATGAGAGGTGAGCTACCAGGAGCTGCTGTGGGAGAGAACAAAGTCATTTGGGAGCTCTGTGGGTGGTGGCTGTGGGGTAAGGTATGTGCTAGGACCTTGTACTTGTAGGGCTGTGGTGAGTGTGTCACAACCGGGCTGCTGGGCACAGCTCCAGCCACCCGTGGACAATGAGCTGGAACTGTGACAGAAAGTCTCTAGGGGACTGTTCAGATGGCCAGAGAAATGAAGTGTCTCTGAGCATTCAACTTGGGCTTAAGTAACCAACTGAGGAGTTACGTGATTGCAAATTCTCTTTATAGTGGGGTTAACGCACAAGAGGGAGGAAAATAGTTATTGATAGTGGCTGTAAGGGCCTAACGACATCTACCCTCCCTGTAGGTCTGGCTGCCTGGGACAGGGGCCAGCTGGGTTATGGAGCGGCGAGGTCTGCCCTGTCCCACTGGTGGTGGTGAGGAGAGGCTTCCAGGGCTGCCTTCAGCCCCACCTGAGCTATAGTTCCCACCCCATCATCCCAGCCCTGCCTGGCCTGGCCATGGGCCATGTTGAGCCAGGGATTCTCAGGCTGAACCAAGCCTCAACCCGTCCTCAGTAGGGTGGAGCTGAGGCTGCCCTGATGCCTCCTTGGTTGCCTTTTCCCAGTTGGGGTGGTGAGACGGGCCCTGCCCCACAGACCCCCACCACTCCCGGCCCTGGCACCGGGACATCCAGCACTGGTCTGTGTTGGTGGAAGAGCAGATGGCAACATCAGCTGCACATAGACAAATGTAGCTTAGAAACGGGAATAAAGTTTCAGTCCTCACTTACATTAAGGAAAACTTGGTACAGGAGCAATAGGAAAGAAAATGATAAGAAAAAAGAAGAAACTGTTTCTAAAAAGCAGTTTGTTGTATTTATGAAAGGTATTATTACATAACAAGGGATGATTCCTGCTGACCTCTTTCCATTCCCATGTTCATCCATGGAAGAAATATTTTGTACATTTTTCCCACAAACCAAAAACACAAATCAAGGACACAGGCTAAAAAAACCAAACAGCAACCAACCAAAATAAAGCACATTAGGGAAACATATAGTGAAAATATTTTATACTGTATTATCAGAGTTTTCTACAAGCCTGTATTGATCTAAAATCCACAAAGGATTATGTGAAGAACAAAGAGGGAAAGCACACAGTGGCTTACCAAAGTGAAAACAACAGAACCTTTTTGCAGGATAACATGCACAATTACCAGCTTTGAGGGCCATGTAAATTGTCTTTAAGTTGGTTTTTTTACATGGCTGGTAATTTGGAGATGAAAAGAATATATGTATACATAAAATGCTTCGGGAACAGAGGAGACAGGAAGGGTAGGAAAAGGCACATTTATCAGGAATGGTTTTGGGACAGGGTGACAAAGCAAGATGCTTTGAAGATATATAAAGAAAATATAAGCATGCTGGGCCTTCCTTGGTCCGGGTGAAGCTATCTAAACATCTGAGATGCTCTATTTCTTTTTTTTTTTTATTATGTTATCTATCAAATAGTTTTATTCTAAAGAAATCATTTGTAGATTCTTGTACCATTGCTTTTGAATGGTGGGTGTAGCATGTATGAGGCAGCTGAAGCAACAGCAGCTGAGTAAGCGAAGTGTCTGAAACTGGAACACTGGTCTGAAGAGAGGACAGCTGTGTGAATCCTCTTTGTGGGATGGCAGTGCTGTGGGTGGCCAACAGAGATACCATTGCCTTAATTGCTGTCCTCAATGAAAAATTGCATGTGAAACAATGAAATGGACCAGAAAGCTTCTATAGATGATACAGTAAATGTGTGAAATGTCACTCATTTCCTTTTTCAGGCATTGGTCTTGTCCCTATACACAGGTATATGGCATCTAAAAATCTCACATTGCTCAATTCCTTTGTCCTTTCTCCTAAGTCAGATAAATACATAACAGTTACTTTATTGCAATTTTGAGGGCAAAAATGAAAAAAAAACATGAAAAACTGTAAATTAGTTGTCTCCAGCCTCTTTAATTTATCTTGCTGTCTTTCTATTTTGGGGATCTTGGGCTCAGGGCAGGTACTGCTCCCTCTTCTGATTTTGAGGCACAGATGAAAGAACAGTAGGAGAGGTTGTTAGTAAATGTCGGGAGGGGCCCGGGAANATTGTTCTTCCCTAGCACTTTTGGAGGACTGGCTCACAACCTGCGTAGCAAATGTATCTTGGAAAGTCATTGAATAGGTATGCCAATCCATCCCTTCTTTGCTGGAGTGTTAGGTGTTAGGCCTCTTGTACCAGTGCTCTAAAAAGAGGAAGACATAGTTATGTCCCTTTGTTCAGTGTCTGTTCCTCTGCCTAAGAGTCGTTAAAGCTCTCTGTGCTTCTGCCTGCTTGTCCTGATGCTCTGCATTAATATAACAAGGCGATGGCTCAAATGGGGGTGGTGGGACTTGTATCATGCAACAAGCAAGTATAACAGAGAAGCAAGCAATGGGTCAATAGGCCAGATAGATGTGGCTTGACTGCAAATGAGAACCACAGCCCTTGGAGAGTGCTTCAGTCCAGCACTTTCCTTTGGAATGACCACAGAACCCAAATACCAAAATATTTACCCTTTTGCAACTTAATCTCCACTAACCTGTATTTCATCTGAACTTTTCATCCCAACCCCATGCCCAGTTTATCCACACTGAAAGTGCATGGATCAGGCCATGTGTGAGAGTAGATGTCATTTCAATTTCTCATTGAATATATTTTGGAGTGTTGGGAGATTTTATTTCAGTCTTTTATAAGTTGTTGATTTGCCAAAGTGAAAGAGAAATACTGAGGAGACTTGGCCAACGCTGCACACTCTCCTCAAGGAAATGGAGCTTAAGTGCTTCCCCAGCTGGAATTTTCCTCCCGGGTCGCAGCTCTGCAGGGCTGCTCTCCAGTGTTTGTTGTGGTCTCACTGTGGTTCCTTTCTCCATCCTTTGGTGGATCTCCCCTCTTCCCAGATAGAGTATCACATCCAGAATAATGCAATCCTTGTTTTTCATTTTGGGACACTTGCTATGAGTTCTTTTGGTAAGAAGACATACGTGTGCATCTGTACAGCATGGGCTAAAAACACAATATAGTTATAGTTAGGAAAGAAGGAGTTGGGAAAACAAGGAATATTAAATATTGTCTAGTAATAGCATCTCTGTGTATTCCTTCTTTTGTGTACATTAGCATAAATCAAAAGTATTTCTACTGACATCGGGTCAGAATTAAGGTCTTTTTTTTGTTTGTTTGTTTGTTTGTCTTTTTTTTTTTTTCTTTTTTCCAGAAGAAGCCTCCTGCTAAGGGTGTGGAAGAAGGGCTTCCTTCTGCAACACACAGTCCTCTGAGGAGAGAGTTGATGGGCAGGTTCTGTTGGTGGTAGATATTTAATGGCCAGGAAGGACAGAAAAATCATTGAAGAATAAAGAGAACTGAAAAAGTGCAAGCAGGGAAGAAAATGGGATTGTACTGAAGAAAAATGACAGGTAAGAGAAGACAGGAGAAGGATGACAACACATCACTTCAGAAAAAAATAAGAAAAGTAATGACAATTTAGTTGTATGGAGTTCTGAAGCAAACACTTCATTACACAAAAGCATTTTTCAAGCTTTTATGAAGTTCTGCTATTAAGAAGATGGACAACATTTTGATTATCCATTGCACAAGTGTAGATAGGGACAAGTGGGTAGTAAATTTGCGTGAGGATTTTTGTAATTGCAGGTCCTTAAAGCTGAAAGATACACTGTCAAAGCCCACTGAAAACCAGGGGGTGACCCCTGCTAACTGCACTGGCCATTGGCTCCAACCCACATCAAATTAACTTTGTTCAAAACATACCTTGTTGCTTCGTAAAGTATTTCTCAGTCAATTTAGTTTCTCATCCAAAGACTGCTTGCAGAAACTAACCTGGCCCGGTAGGGAGAGTTGATTCAATGCCAGACTTTAAAATAGTATCGGAAGTGAGGGAGAGGAATGCCACATCTCCTGAATGACGCATCTACCGCATAAACTGTACACACCAACTTGGCTTTGATGAGAAGCAAATTCTATTCTCTCTCTGCTCTTTCTTTTGTGTGTGTGTGTGTGAGGAAGTGCATTGCAAATAGTGTTCAAAGACTGTGCCTATGGAAGAAGTTATGGAAGTCTACTTCTGAGGCTTCTTGGCCACAGATAACTCTGCTCGAAGCAGGAGGCAGCACCATGGCAACTCCTTGTTTATTATATTGGCTATTGATGACTCTGTAGCAACGAGCTCCTCGGAAATAGACCTGGCCACCAGAAGCACCCAGGTTCCTGGAGAATGCTTCTATGTACCAGAAGGAACATCATACAGCAGTGGCACTGCTGCAGCTCAGGCAACTGGACAGGGTTCCACGCACACATTTCTTGTTCAGGAGCAGCACAGGGCAATTGCTTGCACTAATGGTATTTAACCTTGGTGTAATCATGAGTGATTTGTTGTAAGCAATACAGCAACTAAATTGTCTACTCTTCTCTAAACAAATGTCATACGATATTGGAAGCATGCAAACTAACAATACATTACCTAAAGAAAAGCTAATTACTTGCAAAGACTGATAGAAAATTGAATTTCCCTAATGGATCGTTTTTCAGTTTGCTCCATGCCCAGCCATTCATCATTCACAAAGAAACTGCAAAGTACAGCTTCAAGGAAATAATTGGAAGCAATTAAGTTATACCGAACTTATACTGTAAGTCACTCGTGATCTTGCTAAATCTTAATTATTTTTTTTTTCTATTTCAGATTTGGATTCTTAGAGAAGAATTTAAGAAATGGACATACCCACTTGTAAGTGAGCTACAATCGATCATACATGAAAGCTACATTTAATTTGATTTTTAAAAATAGAATACTGTAGTGCACAGCCCTTGAGCCAAAGAACAAAGCAAAAAAATTAGAAAAATGCTATAAATTCCGTTTTGCTTATGTGGATGGAGAAAAGCAACACAGTTTCTCCCTGGAAGGTCTTTTTACGGTTTACAAAACCTTTCATGTGCAATGTCGAAAGTGTCCACTTGGTGGTCACTTGTGCCTACAATTAAAATGGTTTTTTCCATCTCCAGGAATGAGATACTTGCTTTCCATTTCTCTTCTAGTACAGAGAGCACACAGACCTCTGGAAACAGCTGGACTGCATTTTAAAATCTCTGGAATAACAAGATGCAAGCGGGTGGGCCTTGGCTACCCTAGATCACTCTTGCCAGTGAAACAAACTTAAAATCAGCCTGGTAGAAATTCCTAACCTAAATTCATTTCAGAGAGTCTGCAGCCCTAAAGCTGCACTGATTTTAATCTATATGACAGCACAGTAACTTTTCTGACAGCATCAGCTGTAGAAACCTCTTAATCAATACACTGCAATGTATAATCTAGTCACTGGACTAGAAAAGATGACACTTGGATACTTAACTCTCTTACTCTTTGAAGCTACCACATACCCAGGTGATCACAGCCCTGCAAATGCCACATGTATATTGTGCAAAATAAACTGCCCGTTTAAATTACTTCAGATCACTCATGTAAGCAATAGCACAACGCAAAAGGCCACAGACAATTAGCTTAGTAAATGGTGGGGTTTTTTTCCTTTCTACATAACCTTAGTGCAACTTCAAAATATTTCTGGAATACCTTCAGTCTCTCATAAAGGGAGGCTACAGAGAGACAGATACTGTATTGGTACAGTGAGATTGCTTGGCCTGAACTTGGTGCAAACAGTAGAAACTGTGTATAGAAAGACTGGGAACAGATTACAGCATTTTCTCTTCCTTTGTTCTCCCTTTCACATGCTATGGACAGACATTTTTCCCATTCACACCCTGTAGATGCACACACAATGTGCCACACAGTAGCAGATTCCAACGGAGAGCATCTTCTTAGGCTAGAAAAATTGTCCAGTAGTCACTGACTCCAATCCCAGGCAAAGACAACTACACTTGTAATTCCACTTACAAACTGATTAAGCTTTGTTTTACAGCTAAGTAAGCTATTTTTCCCGATGGTAATTGGTAGCATGAATAGACAAAGGATGTAGCAGAGAAGCAATAGGTGATGCTGTGTTTGGCATAATTTTTGACATGTGGATAAAAATGCCGGAATATTTTTACATCTTCATTGTTCCATATAATCTGAAGAATTACAAATAAACTGTAATCTGCCATCGTCATTGCCAAGCCATCTCACTGGCTTCTCCAGATGATACTGTTTCCAAATGAGAGGAAAAAGCTGGCATGAACTTAATAAAGAGATTAATTGGAAGGAGATATATGAGAAGAGCAGGATGATTAAAATTTGCAGTCTGGAATCTAGCAAGTGGTAAAAGGGAAGAAGAAAATGAATGGTTTTCATGGGTAACTATGCCTAAGAAATATTGACTGAAAGTAAAAGCATACAGGACAAAATATATTACAAATTCTTTATTCTATGTATACACAGGGAAGCTTTTTCTGTCCAAACACTTTCCCTTGTTTAAATCAGTGAATTATTTTAGGCTTTTCCCCTATCCACAAAGCTATACTCTGTATTTTATATTCTGCCATTTTTCTGCTTCTGGTTTGCAACGTGACCCAATAAACCCACTGCAGTAAAACTTCTGTGAATAGTTTGCAACATATTCTTTTTGATTAATGGCATAAATGAGAAAATACATTTGGATTCCTCTGGTAGACTCAGTACTCTGCAGGGGAATTTCACTGCCTAAAGGGCATGTTCAAACGTATGTCAAACCTTGTGATGTTTTTCAGTAACACAACTTTGCCACAGGAAATCAGAAAGAAATATTTATACGTTAAAATGTATTTTCAAGGTAGATTTGAGCAGCCCTTGAAAGTTTCCTGAGCTTCTAGCAGGAGCGTAGGAGGCTCATTTGTGCCCTGTGAAAGACTAACAGAAACATACCCTATTTCCATAGACAGCCTAGTGCTAATGACAGAAAGTGATGAAATCAATCAAACAGAACAATAACTCTTAATGAACCAGCTTTACATTTCATTAACTTGAGTGCCAAAGTAGTTCTTAATGGCTGATTTATTTTTTTCTTTTAAACTTTCATAAAGAATTAAGTAATTAGGAAAATAAGGACTAACAGCCTAATGCAACTTGAGCCCATGCAATGCAGTTTGTTTCTGAAGGCGATGAGAAACCTGTGGGCTCAGCAGCTCCTCAGGCTGAGGACTCCTCACTGTCCTGGCTTGAGGAGCTGCTGACCCCACAGGTAGATAGACAGCACAGATGGACACCATGCCAGGCTCCTCCAGCTGGCTGTGTCGAGGCATTTCACTGCTGGCTGCTGAAGCCTGGGATTATTCCAGCTCTGAACTGCCAAAACTGAACACAGTACTCAAGGTGATGTCTCACCGGTGCTTCCCTAGTCCTGGCTGCACTGCTCCTCATACAGGCCAGGATGCTGCTGGCCTTCTTGGCCACCTGGACACACTACTGGCTGATACTCAGCCGGCTGTCAACCAGCACCCCCAGGTCCTTTTCCGCCAGGCAGCTCTCCAGACACTCTTCCCTAAGCCTGTGACGCTGCATGGGGTTGTTGTGACCCAAGTACAGAACCTGGTACTTGGCCTTGTTTCTCACCTGTCTGAAAATAATCTCAGCAAAGAATAGCTTTACAGTTTTCTGTTCTGCTAGTGAGTTGAGTAAACTCAGTAGGCAGTGAGACACATTTTTGCTTCAGGAAGGGACTGGACTAGGCAGGCAAGAACCAAGAGGAAAACAAGGAGGTGGTGGTGGAGGAGGAGGGAGAGGGAACATGCTTGTTCCTTTCAATAGCAATTAGAGCAGCTCAGTCATGAGATCTAACCAGATCTGAAGTCTCCATACTTTGTTCCTAGCTCAAAGTCAGGAGCAATTAAGATTTGTTTTCAGACACACAAGTGATACATATGCAGAATTTCACAGACATGAAGTAGTAATACATAATATCCTTTGGGGAATGCTGACACACAGAGAAGTCAAGATCCACACTTTAAAAATTAAAGTGTAAAATATGTGTAGTTTTGGTAGTGTCTACACTATTGCACAAGGAGGCAGATATTCTGATGCCTGAATTTCCCCTAGCATATGTGTCCCTTTTCCATGTGGGGGAGTGGGGGACATCTCCCACCATCTCGAGATTGTACCAGACATTGCTATGGCATCATATTTGATACCTGGATAAAAATGCCAGAACATTTTTACATCTTCATTGTTCTGCAGTTTTTCCTTATTGGTGGAGGAGTAGCAGCTGGTGATGGTTGGCTGTGTTCAAGCCTGGCTGGTACTCCCTACAGAGGAATGGCTAAGTAGCTCTCCCTCTCTCCTTTCCCCACTTGTCCTAGGAATTTTAAGGTGAACACCCAAAACTGATCAGAGACAGCTTCTGAAAGACTATGAGCCCTAGAAATAGGATGGAAAGTTTTCTGTTCCTAGTTACCTAGTCAGTCTGTCCTACTTGCTACATTCCCAAGAAACAGACTGTATCACCAGTGCTTCAAAAGGAAGGTTCCTCTCAGCAAAGGATCAGGGTAGGGAAAGCAAATATAAAAAGGATGGTCATAGACAGCCTGTGCAGGCAAAGAAATGAGATGGCAGAGAAAGAGCAGAACACACTGACAACGGAAGATGCGGCTGGTGATAATGATTCTGCCTCTGAGACTCTGTGGAGATGAAATTGTTTTTTCTCTCCTTTCACCCCCCTCCCCACTGCCAGTCTCTAGAAATCTGTAGTATTTTCAGCAATGTTTTTATCTTTCCTTTTTCTTTTCTTCCATACTCTGTCATTGACTTAGAAGCTATATTTCAAGCCCTGTTTTGCCATGTAGGGGAAAATTGTACTGGCCATGCAAAAGATGTGAATAGCAGCGAGTGTGCTATACCTGTGCTCATCCCCTTGGTGTTTTGAGGGGTAAAATTCCATTATGTCAACTTGTACAGGGAGATATTTTTCATTGACATGATGGTACAGAACATATATCCCTGAATGCAGCTCTGCAGTGGTGAACTTTCCCTTTATCACAGTAAATTAATTTACTAACAAAGTGTACAGCAGAGCAACTCACACAAGATGCACATCAAAATTCACCTACTGAATTATTCCGCAGTTCTCCATCCACAGGCCAGATTCTGCTGTCCTTACTCATTTGGGTAAATAATTTACCCTCTGAGTGGTTTCATTAACTGCAATTCATCTTCCTGCTATGAGATTGCAAGTAGCCTGAGGAGATCATCCATATAAGGGAAAGAAAATGAATCTGGTCCTTTTCCATCATACCTGACAATAAACTTGAATCAGATATCCTTATTACATGAGGCTATAGTTTAGAATATGAATTTTCCCTTTAAAAACTGTGATGGTGAGGTGCTCTCAAGTAGGAGCCAAGAGAGAAAAAAAAGAATGCAGTGGTCTAAACAGAGATGGGGAACATCTGCACCTGGACTGAGGAAAGGATGCCAGGATCTCACTTGCCTCATAGGAACAAACATCTGGGTCTTTGACCCCTTTGAAATGTTAACAAAAATGTATTAGAAACTCGCATGAAGCTGTCTCCTCCTCAAAGAGGGGCTCAACCACAGATGCTCTCTCTGCCAGAGGGCAGGGAGACAATTTATCGTCCCCAACACCCTCGGATCCAGTAGACCCTGCCCTGGTTTGGCAAGGTGTTCAGTGGGGCTTTCTCCTCTGACTGCCGAGGGAGCCCGGACATGGGGGTGCCAGGCAGGAGCCAGCCCCATCCCCACGGAGCCAGGAGCGGGCAGGGGATGCTGTGGAAGCTGCTGGAGGTTCAAGGGGTGACCCACCCTTCACGCGTGCCTGAGGAGTGCCTCAGTGAATGAGCACCACCGCTTCTTTCTCTTCTTCCTTTAGTCCCGGGTGGATAAAACCGGAGAAGTTACTCCAGAATAAGCAATTTTTTTTTTCTCTCCCCCTTCCCCCCAACATTTGACGGGAGGCGAAGCTTCCACCTGAAGGGGCCGTCCGTCTCCCAGCTGCTTTGATGGGCAAAACTCCACCACCCTTCAAAACCCCTTTTTTTCTCGGTTGAGAAACTCAGAGCGGGGAGGACGGGGAGGTCTGGGGGGCGCGGGCAGGACCCTCCAAGAGACGGCAGGGCCAGGGACCGCTTGGCACGGTGGGGAGCAGACAAAGCCGGCGGAACTACGTGGCTTAAATTCAAACGGGGCGCTCCGGGCTCCGTAGGGGCAGCACCGGCCCGGAGGGGGCGGNGACGGGGAGCGGGACAAACGTGTGACGGGGGGAGAGCGGCTCCCCCGGCCGCCACCGCCGCTCGCTCGGGGCCGCAGCGGCTGAAGCGGCCGCCCCAGCCCAGCCCGGGCGCCACGATGAGGGGCATCCCGGGCTTCAAGCGACTGCGGCTCAAAATCTGGCGGCGATGCACCCTGGTGCTCCTCCTCTTCTGGGCTGCCTGCTGGATGCTGGTGAGCGCCTTGCTCTTCCTCCTCCACAGGAGCGTCTTCTCCGAGCGCTGCACGGACGAGAAAAGCCACCGGATTCTGGCCAGGCTGGTACGTGCCCCGGCGGGACGCGGGGCATCCCCCGAGGGGGAGGTTGGGAGGGGGCTGCCCCGCAGGGTAAAGCCCCGGCAGTCCCATGCCATGAGCCGAGCACTCTCGCCCGCCCCCCCGGGGCGCTCCTGCCCGGCTCCGTCCCGCCGGGGTGNCATCGCCCACGGGGCCCCGGGGCCACCGGGCTGGCGGCGTTCCCGGCGGGCTGGGAGGGCTCGCTGCCTCCCTCCTTCCCTTCCCGGAGCGGGGTCAGGTGCAGGCAGGGGGACGGAGCCCGGGTGCGCTTCCCAGGCGTTTTGGGAAGGACAGCTCGGCATCCCGAACTCTGCGAAGCGGGAGGAAACCTCCTCGGGGTTTTTGTTTTGTTTTGTTTTGTCTGCTGGTTTGGTTGGTGTTGGTTTTTATGTACCCGAAAAGGTGTTTGTACAAAAGCCGTCTTTCAGAAATGCCACACAGTTTATAACACCTCCTTTACATCTGTCAGGGGCTGGCATTTAAGATGAAGTTACTTGAATTTCAAGAAAGGATTTATGACTATTCATTAAAACCTTCCAAGAAAAAATTAAAAAATTTAGAATCGTGTGGGAAAGACTTAGAAAAGAGGAGCAGAGCGGGTTAATGGGTTAATGATTTGAGCTTCGCTTTGTTTCTTAATTAAGGTGTTTGTAGTGCCAATGGTTCAGGAAAGGAGGAATTCTAATAGAAATGAAATAATCTATTACTGCAGCAAGCAAAACCCCATCGTACTTTTCCCCTGAATTCTATACAATAAAGGAAGGCATAAAATAAAATAGGCATCAGTCCTGAAAACGTGCTTTTCATGGCAGTGAAAATCAGTTTCTTTCTTACTCTGTCAGTCAACTTGAAATACAGCTGAGTTTGGGATTGCACCTGAAGGGATGAATCCTACCCGCTCGTTACATGATCGGGAAAAGCATAGAGGTGAGGAGCTCAAGGGGCCACTGAGCTCAGGGGGGTCCAGGCCCTTGCCATCACACGCACTAGTGGACTGGTGGACAAGAGACTTGTTGCTGTTCTTCAGTTCAGAGAGTGTTCGGCATGACTTCAAAAGCCCAGGTAGGGATCAGAGTTCAGGCGCAAGTTTGGAAATATGTCTCCATCACTGTGATAGTTCAGCTTCAGACCCTCCTTCCAGAGGAGGATGAGATTGCTGTGCTCATCTGTTTCCATAGGTGAGTCTTCAGTAGTATCATTAAAGCTTGTGACAGTTTTCCCAGATGAAGTTGGAAAGGAATTGTTCTTTTAGTGGAACAATTAGAAAATATCTTCATCGGCCCTGAAATAAGTCTTTATGTCTTCTGAAGATGGCAGGAAGTTTGTAGTTATAGAAAGTGCAATTGATCTATGAAACAAATAATCTGATAGTTTGACTCTCACGCCTTTTATTAAGCCAAATTCAGCTTCCAAGAAAAGCTATTTTACTAGTCACCTGTCATATTTTCAGTAGGAGATAAGATGAGCTATTTTGAGCAAGTGGGTGAAAATTGCATGGCTGTATACCCTTACAAGTGGTATTTCTGAAAGTTTATTTCCTTCTTCTGAGTAGAATGTACATCTGAGCAGATGTGTAGGGCTGGGAAGGCTGAAGTAGCACTGGGCATTTTGCAGAGACCAACTTTAACTTTCCAAAAACCCACTTACTCTTTCCTAACACAGGTCTCATCTTCATTTACACTGAACGCGCTAAATCGTAATGATAAATTTCTGATTTCTCTTGAGAAATTAAATGGGTTTCGAGCCTTCCAAAACCTTGCTTAGTACTGCATTTATATAGGAGAAGTACTTGACATCAAGGCACGACTCAGTCGCGGGCCAGATCTACACAAAAGCAATAGTGATACAGTAAGTTATTTAAATGTATATAAATCCCAAATGAAGTTTACATTAATTTAAACTTTTACATGAATTTAAACCCACCTTTTTAACTTCTCTTGATAAGTATCCAAAGGATATTAAAAATTATGTAACCAATTTTAAGAAGAAACAGATGAGTGATTCCACATGCTTGTGTTTAAATTTTTGTGTAGTAGAGTTGTGTTTCTATAAGACTTTTGGCTTAGTATCACTTTCGTATTTTAGTTTAAAAAATCTGGCACTTGGTGGCATTCAAAGGGCATTTATTAGGTAGATTTAAAGCTGTCTCATTGACAGCTCTCAAAATGCAGTCATTAAGACAGGGATGGCAGTGTGGAGGACCACTTCTGGAAGATTTCTTTGGGGAACTGATTCTTCTTTTTGTCATGATGATACAAAATCTTGTATGACAAAGTTTGCAGTTAATGCGAAGGTTCCTGAGTTGGTAAATAATAAAGAGGCGATTTTTTCATTGCAGGGTAACCTGAATTGCCTGGTCAAAAGTTTTCAGTCCCCCCAAATACGTTTTATTACAGTAGAACCCAAGCCAGTACGCTAGGGACCACAAGAGTACGAGCTATGCCAATAAGATGGAAGACTGTCTTGTAACACTATATGACTTTGGAAAGGGCATAGGGGTCAAACAGTTACTTCAACATAACTACCAACGAGTCTGTGCCGAAGAGGCTGATATGATCACCAAATGTCTCCAAAAAGGAGAATTAGGGAAGGGCTGTTGGCCGTCTTTGCAGCACTGGGTAAGAGCATTCTGTTCTGTCTGTGCAAAAAATGGAAAGGGGAAACAGGAAGGGAATAAAAACACAAAAGTCATCTGAGGGCCGAAAAAATAAGCATTGTAGTGGGAGGGCTGTGGAGCTAAGCTTGTTCAGTGTATTATGCTTACGGAAAAACATAAACCACCAGAAGCTGGAATAACATGAGTTGTGGAGGATGTGAAGGATGCAGTCAGTCTTTGCTCGCCTTTTTGGGTTATAATGACAGGAAAGTGAGGAGATTTTTAAAGGAGTGACTCACAACTCACTACATTCTCTAAGCAGAGCTCTCCCTGGTCCAGTTCTCTTTCACAGATCCCAGTTTGCAAAACACTGTACAAGTTGAATGTAAGAATAATCCAATTCAGGGACTACTCAGAGGCTATATCAGATGCTATGTTAATAGACAAAGATTTATGGGTTCCAGTGGAACAGTGGGCAAGTCCTAGACAGCAGCCAGGTTCAAAAATGAGTCATCCCCTATGTCTGGGAAATGCAAGTGAGACTGTTTTTCCACAACTACTTTTTCTCATTAATACCGTTAAGAATTCTGTGATGGCAACTAAAGCAAATAAGCTGCATGTTCACATGTTTGACTGCAGGTCTTTTGGGTGTGTGTTCTTCTAGATGCAAGGGCTCCACGTGTATGGACCCTCTAAGAGATAACTTGACGGACCACAATAACATTGTTTTCACTCATGTGGACCCAATTACAGGACTAAGTAATATATTCTTCCACTGTAGCACAAGAAGGGTTAGATTGTGGTCTTTTCAATAGGAAAGCAATTATTTTAAATGTGATTATACTTACATTGCAAAGAAAACCCCCCAAATTCCTTCTGTTTGTAATCTTTCTGAAATTGCTTAGAATTCCAGATGTAAAGAACTGCTAAACCACTTCTGTTGAGAAGAAATGCATTTCTTACTTAAAAGGGGGAAATAAATTTATATTACATTCATAGGAACAGATTTGCAAAAACAAGAACATTGATCCACGTGCTCTGACGTCTGAGGACAGCCCAGTGAGTCTGCCTGACCATCCCCTGCTGTGGCTGTGGAGGCAGATACGTGTGTTTCGCACATGCACACCACCCTGGACTCAGAGTCAGAACATTCATGCCAGAGAGGGCCTACCTGGCTATTCTTGCTGGCACTGAATGTTCTCATTTGGGCTGTAAGAACATCAAAGTATAAATAAATTTTATGCCTGTCTGAACTGCCCTCGGTGAGCTGTTTTAGTCAATTTATCACCATTCCTGGATTTTGGACTTAATCCTCCACCCACTCTCCAGTGTGTTGTTTAAGGCTGGACTCTGAACATTGCCTGGCATCCAGAATGCATTCCTCTGGTGCACACCTCAGAGACTGTCTTAAGAAAATACATCTTGAAAATACACTTGAATTTTATCATCGTGTTTGTTGTGTATGTAACAGCAAGTCACAAAGGAGGTGGGGGTCAGAAGACTGTTGCAAGTACTCCACATGCAGGGGGAGCTGCCAACTTGTTTAAAAGAAGGTCCAAATGCCAGAAAGCAATGAGGAAGGCTGACACTCTCAAGCCGCCTCCCAGATGTTTGGCTTTGTACACCACCACAGTCTATTCCCCTTCCACCAGAGACCTCTGATCATGCCTCTACTGATTCGCCCAAAGCAGTCCCTGCAGCTGCACTTCTGAATGCCCGTAGGAATATATTGACTGCCTATGATTTTGGAAATGATGGTATGGAAACAATTATGGGTTGAAGGAAGAACTGGTGAGGGAATCCTTGTGGTTCTTGTATAAATTTCCAGTGACCACTTAACTATCAAGCAGCAGTTCCCATGTTTCCGTGGGCTGTTTTTTTTTTTTCAATTAAAAATAAAAAAAATATTGAAAGTATTTAAGCAATGCATATTAAAATGTTGCTTCTGATAATCACATATAAGAACTGGAAAAGTAATCTTGTCCTATGGCATTTACATATTTAAAAACTCCAAAAGTTCTTGGTCCAAGAGGCATTGAGTGCAGCCTCTCTTTCCTGGTAGTGCAGAAGGAGGTTCTTGCAGCTGCATTCAGGGCATGTTGAGTGCAAGGCTGAAACACGCTGGCTGTGGAAGGTCCCAGCAATCCAGCTACCCATCGATTTTCCTGTAATTTAAGTGAGGATGTCTCAGTTACACTGTACTGAACCTTCCAGAGAAGTCCTGAATTACACTGGAAGTCATCTCTTGTGCCTTGAAGTGTTGCAGCCCAGAATCCCATATAGCACAGACAAGTGTGTTCAAAGCTTGTCTCACTGAATTCATATGTGGCAAGAACTTAAGAGTAAGAGGTCATCTAGTCCATTTCCTTGCCCCTCAAAAGCCTGTCCTTTACTATCCCAAGATCCCTGTTTTGAAGCAAGATTTCAAAGGTCTCCAGAGACTTCTGAAAAACTATTGGATAACCCGACTGGTGTAGAAGGTGTGCTTGTGGTACAACCACTGCTGCAAGACCCTTGAGGTTAGGACTATTGCTGATTCTTTGCCTTTCTTTCTTCTAAGTGGTCCATGGGTGTATGATGCTGCTATGACTGTTCTGCTCTTTCATTCCAGTGTCTTGACTACAGCAGCGGAGCCCTGACTGGCGATCTCTGTGAAGACCTGTGTGTGGCACAGAAGTTGGTGTATAAACACTGCCTTTACTATGACAGAGGTAAGAAGGTCATCCAGGCTGACTGGAGAGGCCAGCCCATCATCCTGAAATCCAAAAAGGAAATCTTCTCCAGCTACCAGCATCTCAGTATGCTAGAGGAGGTGGAAACACAGGATATTACTGAATCAGAACTTTTGCTCATGGTAGCCTTGGAGGTCAAAAATGTCCTGGGGCTAGAACTGTCTAACAATACCATGGGACCCTTATGGACAAAGAAGAAGGGACCGCGTTGGAAAGCACAGGTAGCCAGCATGTGGTCCTTGCTCCAGCAGGAAGAATATATCTACTTCAGTTTGCTGCAGGACTTTAGCAAACATGTACTACGAATTATTGGCTCTTGTGGACACTTTTATGCTGTGGAGTATCTCACAGCTGGACATGCTTGGCACAAAACTCTTTTTCCCTTGGAAAATGTGGTTGGTCCCTCTCATGCTGGCCACAGAAGCAGGGTGAGAGCCATCATTGACATTGCACTCAGCTTTCTGGACATGGTGCAGCATTTTGATAATGATTTCTCTCACAGACTTCACCTATGTGACATCAAACCTGAAAACTTTGCTATCAGACATGATCTCACGGTAAGTTGGGTCTTTGGGATGGTGTTGCAGCAATTTGAGGTCCAATTCTGGTTTGAAAGTGTCTGTGTAAAAAGGATGCTTCCCTCCTTGTACAACTTCTGGCCACGTTTTTGCAAACCCATTGCATTTACGGGGACAGGGAGCTTCTGTCCTGCTTTTCCTCTTTGTAATATGTATAGCCACATTTCAGAGCACTAAACTCGGCAATGTTTTTTGAGAACTGCTTGCTTAGTTCTGATTTGTTTCACCTCTGCAAAGGCAGCAGCACCGACAGCATCCCTTGGATATTGTGAGGGGTACCTGCTGAAGGCAAGGAGATCTCAAAAGCTGTAAATGGAGATGTAATTTGAATCACGACAACTATTTCTGGCAGTGATACTGAAAGGAAAAAACTCTTTGAATTTGAAAGCTAAGGCTGAATTCTCTAGCCTGACATGAGGGGAACTCCCCACATCCAAACACATTTTGTGCTTTAGTGTTCAGCTTATCTGGGCTGGAAATGATCCAAGGACAGTGACATGAAACTCCCTGGTACTGTTACTGTTCAACTTTTCTTTGTACAGCTGTAATTCAGACTTGAATAGCTATGCATATTTTCTAAGCAGTGAGGCAGCTCAGCACCACATTGCTGAATTTACCTCACATTCATTAAGCTGGCCAAAATTCCATTAGTTTCTGTGGGAATTGTGTATAGGGACTGGAGGCACTATGCAGTAAGTGTTTGAACCAGGCTCACAATTTACAGTGACATTAGTGGAGTTTCTGCACTCTGAGTGAACGTAAAGCATTTTCAGACTTGAATCAGTACTCACTCAGTGTTATATTAACACTCACATCTTCAGAGTGTTACACAAACATGACCTAAACATATAGCCATTAAGAGCAATTAGAGTGCTTCCCCTTCACCCTTCCTTTCCCTCCCGTTGTTTATTCAGGTGCAATACAGCAGCTGAAAAGGGAATGGGTGAGGAGCTATATCGAGAAACTAAAAAAGCTTACCAGTATTTAGGCAAAGTGAGGTACAGCAGGGATTCCTCAAGACAGGCTTTGCCTATCTTTTTCAGTTACACAGCACCATGAGTGACAGAGCACACACCAGAGCATCTGTTTTACAGCCAACTTACAGGAAAAGAGAAAGAACACCAGTCGAGTCTTCTCTTACGAGTCCTTTTGATGAGTCTTGCTTCTCTGGGACCCTCCCATCACTTCTGGTATCCAAAGAGACAGCAACCTTCTTCTGGTATAGGAAAGTACTTTAATTTAGTGTCTTCTAGGTGGATTAATTAAAAAAAAAAAGAGGGGGGGAGTTGCTACTCACACATCATTCTTCCCAGTTGTACGTTACTTACAGCCTGTTAGTATCATCTGTTATTGCCCCACTGGGCTGGGAGACAAGTGACGCACAGTCAGGAAGCTGCAGGGGGGGAACAAAGAGCTTCTGATTGATGAAGAAGGGAGGAGAGAGAGAAGCAGAAACTCTAGGTGGTTTTATCAAGCAGTTCTAGAACAGGGACAAAGCAAGGCAACCTCTTTTGTCACCCATGTTTGTTTTAAGCAATTTTTTCACTTGCTTTTTTCTTGTGCTCTGTATAGGATATTAACAAATACTCATAATAGTACCACTATTCCTCACTCCAGACTGCTAATGCCCAAAGAAATGTGCCTCAAGTGCAATATTTCTGCTTTGAGGATTATTTTCCAGTGGTAGGGATAAGCTTCCAGCCCTCATTCCAACCTTTGCATGCTGTTTCTGCACCACAGAGGGGAGAGATCCCTGCCTGGTAGATCATCCAGGGCAATTTTAAGCTGCCAGGGAGCTACATAAAGGGCAGAGTTGGAAGCAGGTCTGGGTGAATACACGGTGATCCAGTAGAGCTTCCTTAATTACCAGCACCTCAGAGAGAACTAGAAAGATTATAGCACCTTAAGCATGACTTTAAATCAGGTCAAGAGCCAAGTTGGGTCCTTGCTGCATATTCTTAGGTGTCTTCATCATCAATTACAATCATAACAACCTCCACCAAAATGTAGCTGTTTATAGGTAAAGTGTCACCCAGATCTATCTGCACAGGGTCTGGCTGGATGCCCACACATTTTTATAACAGATGAACTTCAGTGAAACCACCAAACCCTTTGGCAGCAGCACATTTGGGAACCAGGGCTGTTTTTCCTTAGTGAGCAATTGATCAGGTTGTCAGAGGTGTTCAGTGCTGGCACAGACCCCACCAGGGAGCTGATGCAGCGACCCTAGGACAGGGGAAACCCTGCACCACTTTTGCTGTCTGTTCTCCAAGGAAACAAACTGCAGAAAACTTAAGGAAGCAAAGAAGAAAAGGGAAAAAAAGAATTGCCTGTCCAAACGTGTGAAATTCCTTAGGCTACGTCATCATTATCAAGCTCTCCAAGAAGCTTAAAAATACTTGAGTTTTTAAGCTATGCCTCATCTCCATAAAATTTTTCCCTGTGGAAAAAAAGAGTAGAATAGTAGAATTGTCTGTGGAAGGTTTATTTGGTCTTCTACTTGACCAGACATCTTTAGTTCCTGGGGATGCTCCAGCTGCTGCTCCAGCCACACACTTCAGTTTCCCTCTTATTTGGGAGGTTGAATCTGAAAAACAGGACTTTCATTGCAGCCCAACTAACTTTGCTTTGCCCACGTCCCAGACGTTTCCCTCCATGAAAATGTGTGTCAGCCACTGCAAGGGAATGTTTCTGACCCTGACTGTCAAATGTTAAGTGCAGCTGGGAACATCCACTGGCTGCTGCATCCATGGCACTGCAGGCAGGCTTGGCTCATGTCAAGCGGTTACCATTCCATTACCTACTTCATTTCTTTCCCTGTTTATTGTGGTAATCTTTTAAAGTGAGGTATTCACGGGCAGAATGACACTGGCAGAAACTGAGACTACAGCCCTCCAGTCCCTGACTTTCAGCAATCTCGGTGATCTCTTTCTGCAACTGAACAGATGCAAATCCACTGAATGGAATGGCAAGTTTGCTGGAGCTTTAGCAAGTGGAGGTACTCCTGCACATCCCACGGCTCCTCCCTACAATGGTAAAGTCAGAGGTTTAGTCTGAATGGTGAATTTGAAATGATACCATCTGGTCTACGGATGATTTTGCACCATAATATAATTAAAAGGTGGATGTGCCATCTGCATAAGTAAGCTGCAACAACACTTAGATCAATCTTCAAGTTGTATTGCCCCAGATTTAAGGCAAATGAATCCAGTTGACCCCAAGGGACACATGTTGACCACAGATAATTTTCCCTTTCCTGGTGTTGTAAGCATTAGCTGGTTTTGTTTAAAAAGTGGTTTTCAGAAAAAATAGTGCAGCTCAGTTAAGCGAAATAAAGCCCTTTCATTGTGATCCCAGTTCCCCACTGGCAGATGCTCTTAGCACAGCATTTCCAAAAGCAAGCAGCACGGGAATGCTTGCTCAGCCCTGCCCTGGAGACTGTGCCGTGCCAGATCTGATGGGTTGTTTTGATCCACAGGTGGTGGCCATTGATGTGGATATGGCCTTTTTTGAACCCAAAATGAGGGACATCCTTGAACAGAACTGCACAGGAGACGAAGACTGTAATTTTTTTGATTGCTTTTCAAAATGCGATCTGAAAATCAGAAAATGTGGAGCACAGAGAGCCAATAACAACTTGCAAGTGAGTAGACACAGCTGCTTTATGCATCTATTTCTTTTAAAATCCCATCAACTATAAAATGCATGGTATGTACTAAGAGACTGTGAGATCAAGACAGTCAGGCTTTCAAACCTGGCCGCATAAGTGCCAGTTTCAATTCAGAAATCCCATTTTAGAGCATGCAAACAGACCGTTATATTCAGTAGTATTTATTTGCCACATTTTCATGTAGCTGTTAGTCCAATGCCCAGAGACAGGAGAGTGGAGGAAGCAGGAGCAGGAGATTGTCATTGCTGTCTCCACTAATGGTAAAGTTGTGGCTGTCCATGTGTAAACAGTGGGGGGTTGTGGCTGCAATTCTCTACTCTACAGATGTAGTACGTGCATGTAGTGGAGAGAAGAGTCTTGGCCCTGGGATGAGGTGTCTTATAGCCCACCCGACTTGTGCTGGTGTGATGTACTAGTGCAGCAGAGAGGCTGGGGGAGTGAAGCTCGGTGGTCTTTTGGCTGCTTCTCCCACCCCTTCACCCTCACCACCTGTTATGCAGAAGTACTAGAGCAGTCTGAGAAGAAGAGGGGTTCCTCAGCTGAAGCTGGATGCTCTTGTTCTATACTTTTGTCTTGGAACAGCTGGAGGCATTTTGGATTTAGATGACATTTTGCTACAGCCCCAGAGAAGCAGCAGGGCATTAGTTCTAGCTCCTGAAGGTCAACAATCTGCTCTTTTCCCTTTCTTCAGGTAATTTGTGACAAAATATTCCGCCGCTGGTTTTCCCCAAATCTCAGAGGACCATTGGTTTCCTTCCCCCTGCAGCTGCAGCTGCAGAAGGCAGTGCAGGACTGTGCTGAACCGGGGCACATGGAAGCTGTTGGGCACCAGAGGACTCTGAAATCTCTCTCCAAGTTATACCACCTGCTTCGGGTCACTCAACAAGAACTGCAACGGGCTGAGTAGACACAAAAGGCAGAACTGCAAAGGCCACAGCCCAGGCACTGCTAGGGGATGTTGCATGTGAGGCAGCCTGTGCTTGCTTTCCCTCCCTCTCTCCCCTCCCTCCCACCCGTTGTATTACATTTACAGCACAGAGATTGGTTTTCTCCCGTGCAAATGAAATTCATGGCTGCAGGTGCAGCACGTCCTGTTAATATCCTTTCAAGTGTGAAATTGTTTTACATTACCTGGATTCTCTTGTTTACTTTCCTGAGCTGGTGCTAGCCCTCTCCATCAGCATTCACACGTTGTTTGCTTACCAAGAGTGGTAGCTGCCGCTCAGATAGCATCGGTCAGGGTGCTGTGGTCAGAGTGAGGATGTATTTACGTATGGATGGTGCTTTGAAAAAGAAAAGTGCAAACATAGTAAAATTAATATCGATAATTAAAAAATGTGAGGGTGTGCATAATTTTTGTTTTAACTTCTCTGCACAATGAGAGTCTTTTTAAAGTAGGGACAGAGTGTTCTGTGTGAAAAATCAACCTCAAAAAGGGAAATGTATTGCCACCTGAGTGAAGAGTTGCTTTTGTCAAAAATAGTCCTTTCTGATGTCCCCAAATGGATTTTCTCTGGTGTGTTGCATTACCTGTACCATAGCTAACCTTCTGCAGAGAAATTATATGAAGATACTTAGGACTTTTTTAGAGCAAAATAATTATACTCCTGTTGAGTTCCCATGTGGGTACTCATATTCTTCAGTGGAGAGTTATGAATAATGCTACTGAATTTTCCCATGTGAACAAGCCCTCAGGCACTTGAACATCAGAGCACTTGATAATAAGAAATTCTTTGCCAGAGCGCAGATTTACCCAGGAATGCCAACAATCTGTCCTTTGCACTGAACAGAACAATATCCAGAGTTTTCTTACATGGTATTTTTAAATGAGCAAAATGAAAATTTTCATAATAATTCATTATCTTGTAATTAGTTACATGAATAAATTCTTTAGATTAACTTAAAATCATTAACTTTACCTTTCAAACATGCATAGCAGTGGCTGTAGAATCTTAACACATGGGTTCAGAAGACACTGCATGTATTCAGGCCCAATACTGGACAATATACCTATGAGATGTTGTTGTTGGCATGAAGACATTAAAAACCCCACAAACAAAACCCAACAGACCGTGACAGCCCTCAGCTCAGAAAGTCTCTTTAATATTAAGATTAACAATACTGGTTTGTGGATGTGAGACACATAACAACACCTAATCTTTTATATCCCTCAGCCTTATGACAGCTCTGAAGTCTGCTAGCACTAATTATACTTGAACTTTCCATAGAAATGGGTGATTTTTTAAAGTGATGTTAAAGATTGCCTGTGATTAGAAAAATGTGAGCTGCTTAGGAGACCTTGACAATTACCCAAACCTAGATCAAATTTTCAGACTAATGCTACTTTTTTTTCTATTGCTTGCAAAAACCACCATAATTTTAAAAGCCACTCAAGCTCTCAAGAAGCTCAAAGGGAGAGCAAGGCTGGCTGCCTTGCCCGAGGCTGTACTGAAGACAAGCTGCTGCTAAGCCAGAGCTACAGCTTAGGAGCTCCTGACTGGTGAAATTGTGCTTGATCCACGCTTCTCCTCTAACCAGGGAGACAGGCAATGTTTCAATATTTTAAGATCATCCTTTGCAAAAGCAGAAAGGTGAAACACGAATTCCAGGACAAGACCTGTTACAAAGTCATGAAATTAATAGAGGAAAAAATAATTAAGGCTAGAATCAGATTATGGTGAAGAGTTGCTGGTGGATAAGGCATCAAGTAGAATGAAGATGAAGAAAAGTGATGAAGGAGAAATAGAAAAATGAAGTAAAAAATATCTCACATTTTGTGAAAACTTGATTTATGATGTAAGACTGAATAAATTGGCATTTAGTCTGAGGAAGATACTAAGGAGAGGCACAGTAACACTCTTCAGAAACAGAAAGTTGCTGATAAAAAGAGAATAATAATAATAAAAAGAGAAACTGTTCAGTTTCCTTAGTGAATGTGACAAGCAAAGAGTTTAAATTGTAGCAAGGAAAATTCAGGTTAGACATTTGTTGCAGGCTTTCTAATAGTAAGGAACAGTGGAGCTATGGAACGGATTATCTGAGAAAGCTTCAGCCTTCATAAGTCATGATTTTTAACTACAGGCAAGAGTGAGTGCCTGCCAGGAATGATGTACATGCAGTTACACTGATGATCCTGCCTTGAGGTAGCCTTTTATCCCCAAGTTCTATGATTCTGTTATTACCAACTTATGTCTGTGCTCTTGCCACTTCCTCATAACAAAATCCACCCTTCTGAGACACAGAGATTGGTAACTCTCCTTCACCTTATTTGCACAAATCCGTGGGGTCCCTCTGAAAGAAGTTGCAGAGATCTCCATCTGTGCAAACCATGTAAGAGAGCTGGGTGGTGTGACCAGGGTTTGCAGGTCCCCTGTGTGACCTCCCTGCTGAAAGCACTGATCTTTTCCAGGCCAGGAGTGACTCAGTATATACCCTAAACACTTCAGGGAATCCTGAAGGTCTGTTATTTTTCTCCTCTTTCCCTGGTGCCATTAATTCTTTCCTCCTTCCCAAGCCCAGAGGATACCACCAGGGAAGAGCCAGCATCATGCAAACACTTGGTGCTTTGCAAGCAGCATTATGCTCCACCATGGCAGGGTCCCCCTTCCCAGTTTCAGGTTGCATTTTGAATAGTAAGGTTAAATTTTTGCTGGATGTGGTGGTTCAGTTTTAAAACAGGTGGGAAAAAAGACAGTAAAATGAAAGCCAGTGGCAGCCAAACGTGTGTAGAATGTCACTCTGCTCAAAATGTCCTTCTCCTTGGCAGGATTGAGGGAGGGAAGCTGCCTTTGACAGATTTCTCCAGACCTCGAGGGCCTGGCTGCAGCCAGCTCCACCTGGCAGGCAGCTCCTTCCCCCACACCACACACTTTCCCAGGTCATTAGGTTTCACTTCTTCTTTTCAGGATACAGAGAATAGTCCTCAGAAACCTCTCCAGTGAGACACAAATAGGTTATTTGTACTTGGCTGGGCTGAGAGATTGCATATCACTGATGCAGTCAGCTCCGGCTGGCTTTGATACACCTTCACTGGTGAGTGCAAAGACAAGGAGAATCTGACAGGCTGTGTGAACACAGGGCTTGATTCTTCACTGACCCTCACGCACCTGGTAAGGTCACTAAAACCTGAGAAATGGGAGAAAAAATACTACCAGTGAAGCAAGCAAAATATTTCAATGTACTTAGACAGGTACCGATGACCAAAACAGGAATAAATCACTAGTCACACCTTTATGTCCCTAGGACAGAAAGAAAAGAAAATGAAGACACTGGTTCAGTTGCCACTTACCTTAAGGAAGCAAGTGCACACCACAGTAATTTGGGATTATATTACTTTACACCCATGTTTTATGGCAGAAATGTCTACACAGGTGTTTGAGGAGCAGAATCAGATGCCCATGGCCTGGTGCTCCCTTCCAACAAAGCCCTTTTCATACCACCTTGGAAGTGCTGCCCACCAAAAATAGCCCTGGCATAAAGAGGCACCCAGCTTGGCTTCTATTTCAGAGGGCATGGCCAGGTCAGGTTGAATGAGAGTCCTGTGTGCTGTCAAACCAGGGCTGTTGGCATCGTTTGTGGCAATACCACAGCCAGCAGTGATCACCGGGAAATTCTGCAGTGGAGCATTCCTGGGCTACAGTCAGAAAATGAAAAATTGTCCAAGACGATATCATGCACTGTAAGAGTCTAGTTACAAGAAACAAGACACCAAACCCCGCAGTTTAAAATGCTTTTAAGCCAGTTTTGAAAATGTCTAACATACTCAGTTTTGAGTAATGGAAAAATCTGCAAACTATTTTCTCAATTTTAGTTAATTCGTACTGAAGAGGTTTGCAAAGTGAAAAGGTGAAGACTGAAACTAAAATTTGAAAACCAATGTTTTGTCTCATCTAGGCAGTGAAGCATGTTAGTGCTTTCTGGTGCTTACTTTTCATCCTGATTAAGACACAAAATTTTATGAAATCTCAAAATCTTCTGCAGAGACTTTTTTACCTGGCTCCAGTGGTCAGATCCAGAAAAGAAGAGGTCTGTCTATGTTTTTCGAAGTCACCTTTGCTTCCCACTTCATTTACTGCGTACTGGTTGTGCTGTTAATTCGGGCTGCAGTGGTTTCGGCTTGGTTTCTCTCACTTTCAGGTATCTCCAAAGCTCCTGCCTACTGACATCCCTGTTTGCTATTTAGTTCACCACAGCTTTGCCAAATCCTAGACTATGTAAGACACTGTTCATCCCCTTCACATCAAAAGATGGCGTCTCTTACACGGGGTCAATGATAGCATTTGGCTGCACTGGGAATAGCCACTGAATCCAAACAGTTCCTTCCCATTAAATTGATCTCAGCACCATCTCTTTGCTTGGTCAGTCTGTTCCTGAATCCTTTTCACCCTATAAAAGTGGCACTACCTCTTGATTCATTTCTACCATTTGCTGCATTAGTGCCTTACTCAGCAACTTTCCCCCCGTATTTATGCCTCTCTGTGAAACAGGAATGGCATTAAGTCATTGTTTATTCTTTCTTTGCATCTTGGCTACCAGCATGTGCTTCAACTCTGCAATAATCTAAATACGCTCTTTGTTCCCACACTTTACAAGAGGTGAGTCCAGCTGGAGGTCTACTTCATAATCTTTAGACAAGAAAAATTCAATCCTTTCCTCAAGATTTTCACAGAACATCTATATTTTAAATGCAGATTGTTCTCCAACTGGCATTGTATGCTCTGCAAAACCATCTGCAAGCAATAGTCCCTGCACTAGGATGATGTGAAACAGCAAAACTCTTTGCCCCAAAGGATTTACGTGGTCTCCCTCATGTTTGAGATTGCCTTCATAGTGTCTAACCCAGAACAGCAGGTCATTGCTATAGACATAGCTTTTCAGACAGAGGCTACTACTCCCTAGTGTGCATTCATAGACTGCCAAGAGCATTCAGATATATTGCTGGAGGCGGCACTAGAGACAACAACAGATATTTGGGACTAGGGGAGAAGAAAAGGAAGGGTTTGTTTTGTTTTGATTAGAAATATTGGTTGAATGAAGTAATTCCTACAGGTCAAAAATGGGATCACGAACTTGAAGGAGTTAGGGGCTCATCACTTACGTATTATTCTTCCTTTGTTAAAAAGTGGAAACCAAGATACCCTATTTATTTGTTACATAGTTTAAAAAAAAATAAAAATTAAAGAAGCCACATACCACGTTGCCTCTCTTTCAGCAGATCATATTGTTGTATGTACTGGGCAGGAAGGTGATAAATTGCAGCTTTTAATGAGTATCAGGATGTAACATTGGAGCTTTGCGGTTGTAATATCAGTTTACACATCTGGACAACCAACTGTAAAAAAACCCCATAACTAGTATCAGTGGAAGCATGCAATCAGATTACCCATTTTTGGCAGATGCTCTCGGAAGCCTAGTACAAATGAAGGATGAAATCCCTCTGTGGGGCTGACCTGCAGTGAGTCCAAGCAATAAGTAAAGTCACTCTGCAGGAGCCTCAGTCACTGCTACTTTCCTGGATCCTCCCCAGTGAAATCAGGAGAAAGGCTGCTGAAAAGGCTACTTTTTCAGTAGCAGAAAAAGGCAGCAACACAGAGAGGGGGGAAGAATCAGTTGCTTGGAAGACTGAAAATCCAGGAAAACTGAACTTGGAATTGAAGCTAATAAAAGACCTCGTACTAATAAACCAGAGAACATCAATAAATTGATTTGAAAAAAAAAATCCCACAGGTTTCTATTGTAGTTCTTTAAAAAAAATCCACAAGCAAACAGCAGCCCAGGGGATATATTGTAGGCATCTCCAAAGCCATTTGTTGTATGTGTCTAAGGATCTGTCAAGTAGATTGTGGAGCTGTATAACGATGCCCGCAGCTTAAAGGGTAGACAGAATAAAATAACTCAACTAAAGCTTTTAGAACCGCTATTTACATAAATGCGGAAAACTGCCCTAATTAGTAACAGCCTGTGTCAGCCAAAAAAAGAGAGAAAGCGCGGCTTTCCTCAATAAAAGTGCTATTATGTCTATAAATTAAAGTATTGCAAAATGCTGAAATCCCCAAAAGGCTATGATCCATAATCCTATCGTTTATTTAAAAGTTTTGATCCTGCAGGCTTGGGCCTATAAGCAGCAGAGCGATTGCTGAGCTCCTTTAAGCTCCAAGATTATTGGTGCCTTCTGCAATATACTTTGGAGATCCCTTTTTTTTTTCTTCCCTGTAAAATGAAGGGGCTTTTCCTTACGTTACAAATGTGCCTAAGTGGTGATGGCAGCCAGAAGGATGTGCATCTGATCCAGTGCATAATCACTTCCACAAGCATCAGCTGCTAGAGCTTTCAAGATACATGTAACCTAAGCTGGAGACTGTTGTGAATACTTCTCATTTTTCCTTGCTGGTTCCTTAGTGGTTTGCTTGTAGCTAGCTAGAAACAGAATCCCTCATCCTGCTTAAATTAGTTATAATCTCTCCAAGATTTGTGCTACAGCAGGAAAAGACCAAACTATTGAGTTCAGAATGGGTTCATTCTCTTAAAGGTACGACATGCAAAGCTGCAGGAAAGAGCAGAGGTTAATTTTTGTTTCTAAAGAAGAGGTTCTCCAGCTAAATGTAAGTAGCTGAAAAAATAGATGTTTCAACCAATATCTTATGTACATTTGTGAGTTAACATTTGCCTGCATTTGCACAATTTACAGCTCTCTGCTTCTTTCCCATTCAAAAGACAATTTAAAAAGCAGACCATATTTACTCCTCCAAATTTTACAGACATGCCAAATACTTCCTATCCATTTCTGTGTTGGACATTTCAGGTTTTATCATTGTCCTTAGGAAATGGATTTTTTCTATTATCTCAAGAAAGTGGATATCTGTAAAAATACAGAATTAAATTTTTCTCTTCTTCAAGGGTTATTAAGCACCATTCTAACCTTGCAGAGAGTTATCAGCAGCTAAATATTGCTGAAACCAGGGCCTGTTAGGCTCAATGTCTAACAATAACTGAATAAATATCCATGTAATTACTCCAGTGAATCCAGAGATCTTCAAAACCTGCCTGGATGCAGCCCTGAGTACTGTGCTCTGGGCAATCCTGCTTTAGCAGGGGAGTTGGAATGGATGATCTCTAGAGGTCCCTTCCAACTCTGACAATTCCCTGATTCTGTGATTCCAGATACATACATGACCATGCATACGAGTAGGTGCTTCTCCAATGTTCAGATATATTTTCACATGGATTGAGACTTCAACTGACTCTTAGCAAAACTGTGCATCCAGACTGGAACACGGAAGAACAAAAAATAAACTTTACAAACATATATCCATGGTTTTCTTTTAGTCATCATATTCAATTGTTTGTGGAGTAAAGGCAGGGTGTGTCCACACAGATACTCATGCAGCTATTTGTTGAACTGTAATTTCATGTAACAAATGCTCAGTGGATAGTCCATAAATGCCTGGTATTTTTATTTTTTCCTATTATTTCTATATAAATTGGGAAGATGCAGAGTAATTAGCAACAGGAATGAGCCCACATAGTGTACAGAAATTATGAAAAATTAATGGAATGCTTAATCAAATTCTGCATTTTTGTCCAGTGGATTTCACTGAGATTTCTTAAGTGATTCAAGAGTTAAGTTTGTTGGATCAGATTCTCGTCTCCAACCCTTAGAAAACATTGGATGAACAGTATTATGTTAGCCAAAGCAATATCACTGAAGAGTCATTAGATAATGCAAGTATACTGCATGAATTTCCATTGCCATTTCATTAGATATCTCTCAAAAATGAAGAAATGAAGCCAAGAGCCAGCCAGGACAGTGGTAAGCACTCCCCAAAAGCCTGCAAATGGACTCTACATTAAATAGCAGGGACAGATCTTCAGTCATACTTCATTCTTTTTGCATTTTTTTCCCCCTTGTATATGTTCTTGCGCAAATTCACATGTGGTGTGTGTGTTTTAAGGCTCAAGTTGGATTTGCACCAGCATAACTCACTGGCATGTTGGTGTGTGCCCTTGATTCATGTCAGTGGGGAGGAGGATCTCCTTGCATTTCGAATGGGCAGAGGTAGGAGCAATAGGAACAATATGTTTATTTAAGAAATGTATGAATACAGAAATTTCACTATGGCCGAAAGACTTTTTTTCTTTCCCTAGCTGAAACCTCTGTGGAAAGGGCAATGCACGGCTGCACCACCTCAGAAGTGAACCTGGGATGTCCTCAAGGACAGTGGCCAAGTCCATGGCTGTTGCTCCACAGATGCTGGCTCAGGGATGGTGCCTGGCTCACTGGCAATGGGGCTGCAGCTCTGCTGACACCTCAGCTGCTTCCTCTTGGCTCTAGGACAGGGCAGGGAGTTCAGGGGCACAGGTTCTTCTTCTCTCCTGTACCTGGATGATGAGCAGATAGATCAGGTCGACCTGCTGGCTGAAGGCTCAGCCCTTCTCCTCCAGCAGTACTGATCGTTTGGCAATGAGTTACAAGCATTCGCTCTCACAGTCCTGAAGTGTTAGCTCTGTGAAATAAAAGTCCTTTCTCTAATGGATCTTCATGTGATGCTAGAGGGTGGGTCCCTAGCACTGCTCCTAGTGCTGAGGTGTCTCCTCTGGGAAAGTTTCTCTCGTAACTGGGGCTCTTCCCAGTCCCGGGGACACAATGTGGGGAGCTGGCCCCACTGCTCGCTGTACTGCTCCTCCAGCGCTGGCTGCAAGAGCCTTTCCCCTGCCGAGACTGGCGCCTCAGAGAAATGCCACATTCATGTCAAGAAGGATGGTGAAAGAAAACAAAGCAAATGCGGCACCATGGAAGTTCCTCGTCTATTGATTTGACTCCGTTCCCACAGCTCCAGGACTTTGACAGCCTCACACAGACTTCTCTGAGAAAGACGTACAGGCATAATGTAGCCTGCTGCAAAAAGATTGCAGGGCTGAATTGAACACTATCTGATTTTCTATGTGGGAAACAGATAAGAATTGTTTGAATAACCACCACAAAATAAAGCAGCTTTTCTGGAAAGCGTAAAGGAAGAGAAAGAATTTGTTAGGCTCCATCTTTTCCTATTATAGAGAGCAAAGCACAGCAACGCTGTGTCTAATTTGTAGTCCAGGAGTTCAGGGCTTGGTCAGCCAGGTCAGATGCTGTCTCGGGAAGCATCAGGGATTTCAGTGCAGGCTCACACACCTGCTAGGGCATTTGGATAGAAGTCTGGTAGCTGGAGTGAGCAACTACATGGCTATAAATATTTAAACTATCTGCTCTGATTGCGTGTTCTCAAGCTGCAATGATGCTGGAATGCAGAGCAGAGCCAGGGCAATGCCAAAGAAATAGGTAGTGGTTTTTAAAGGGTGCTTGCATGTATCTCTCTGGATGCTTCTGCTGCTGTGAAGGGCTAGTAAAGAAGAAGATAACGGTGCCTTTTCATTAGCAGAAGAAAGCTGTACCGAAAGAATACAGCATCTCTTGCAAAAGAATAGGGAAGATTATTATGAGAAGAGGCTGAGAGAACTGGGCTTGTTTGGCTTTAAGAGGTGACTGCTGCCTGCAGCTCATGAGAGTGTGTAAGGAAGATGGAACCAGATTCTTCTTGGAGTGGCAGGACAAGAAGCAAAAGTTGCAAGCTGGAACATGGGACAATCTAACTTAATATTAAAAAAACCTTTTTATTCTGTGAAGAGGGTCAAACATTGAAACAGGGTCCAGAGAGGTTGTGGAGTCTCCATCCTTGGAGATACTGAAGCTTGACAGGACAAGACCCTGAGAAATCTACTTTGACCAGGAGGGTTGGACTAGGTGATCTCCATGTCCCAGTGCCAGTACGCAGCCTTTCAAAAATGTCAACCAAAGTTTAAAAACCAGAGAAATTTAATGGTCTTTCTTAACTAATATTACTCAAAATACCCACATGTTTTTTTGTAACTGTGAAGGACCTAAAAGCACTTATTTGGTCTCTGTCTAACAAATGCCCCATCCAGTTGTTTGCAGGCATTTTCTACTCTAAGCTGAAGCACAGATTTCACACTCTGGCTTGGCCAAAGTCAACTCAAGCTCTGAGGAAACTGAGGAATGGGGAGAACAAGACTTTCACGGATTACAAGGAACTGCAGAGTTGCATTGCCAACAGTATGAATCCTCTACAAAATTCTTGACTCTCAAGAATTAATCTCCATCCAAACTCCTAGGACAATATGACCATGGTTTAAACATTCTGCTGTCTCTATCAGGCTAAGTGGATGAGGGGCGCATTGTGCCAGGTGCTGGACAGAACCAGAGTAATAAACAACGCCGGAGTTTTCATTCACCTTTGGACCCCTCTGTCCTGCTCTCTAAAAGACCTTCAGGGGCAAGAGTGGGTATCAGTAAAATCTATGTCCACTGCAAGACCTCAACATGAAAAAAAAATTGTAACCAAGCCCAATAGTCAGGTGCCCTTTGGAGAGACTCAGACTCTTCCTCCCAGACAGAACCTCAGTGCTGAGAAAATCCCACTGCTCCTCCTATATCAGAATTGTAAGATTAAGGATGAAAAGAGACCAGCCAGACCCTGGAGGTACAAAGATTTTAAAAGGCAGCTGTCATGTAACTAGCAGAGAATTGTAAGATAAACTCTCCAGAAATATGAAAATAAGTGTCTTTTAGTTGTTCAGATGAATAAAAAAAATAGCAACATTCTAAATCATGTAGCACTATTGTTAGAAGCTTGAATGTTATTGCTTTTTCTCCCCAAAAAGTAGTATATGTGGCAGATACAAAAGGGTTGTTGTTTTGTGTTTTGCTGGGCTCTTTTTTTTTTTTTTTCTTTTTTCTTTTCCTTTCTTTCTTATTTTCTCTCTTTTTTTTCTAAAGCATTACACCAAGTTCCTGTTTTCAAATACATGTTGATGCTGGGAAGAAATGGGCATGTATCCATCTTGCCTTCAGGCAAAGCCATTTAACCAGATCTGGGAATACTGACAAACTTTCTCAACCTCATTCTCTCCAATGCAATTGTATAAAGCAACCCTTTTCAGATCTCTCTATGAAAACGGCCAGTAAAAGCATCATGCTGTGGGCTTCTGTTTGTCAAAAGGAAAATTATTTTTAATGTACTTCTGAAGAAAGGTAACAGGTAAGTAGCAAATGTTCTCATGGTCATTATAAAGGAGTATGTGTCAGTCTCTAAATCAATAGCTGGCTCGATGCCATTTGCATTGGAAT
This sequence comes from Thinocorus orbignyianus, assembly GCA_013400375.1. Classification (NCBI taxonomy): domain Eukaryota; kingdom Metazoa; phylum Chordata; class Aves; order Ciconiiformes; family Thinocoridae; genus Thinocorus; species Thinocorus orbignyianus. The sequence goes on from VXBW01000859.1 coordinate 53,338, forward strand.
GGAAACCAACTATTTCTGCAGAGTTGTGCTCACAGCAGCTGAGCATCAATGCTAAGCAGTGTGCAGCTATTAGGGAAAAACTGAGCATGACAACACAAATCATGCAGCCCCCGATGAACATCTCTGCACATGGCTGCTTCTTCTAATCACCAGCAGAATTTAATGAGACACCTGCAGTTTATAGACACTCTTGTTCCAACATAAATTGCCCACAGAGCACAAAGTCTTCTTTTAAAAAGTATTCTTCAGTAAACCATAAACCACAAAGAGTTCATTGTCACTAATAACATACTCCTCATTAATTTATAACTGTATGAAACCATATGCCTCCATACATGTCCTACAACATCCAAAGATTAAGTCAAAAGCTGTTAAGATCTTCTAATAAACACAGTTTTCAACCATTTTAATTCTCATTAACAAAACTGTGCTGGAGATCTTGAAATCGGCCCCCTGCAATGCTGCGAAAATAGTAATTCTTCATAAATCTGACCCATATCTGGTGGAGGAGAGGACTAAATGCATCCCATGGGTCTATAAGTAGGAAAAAGATCAGGCAGGTTGGGATTCCTCCTCTGCTTGAAGCTGCAATGGCATCCGCCTGACTGGAATCACGGATGCTCCTGCCTCACCTTCCACTTCCACAGCAGTGAGGGGGCAGCTTGGACTGTCAAAAAAACGTAGAGGCAGTTCATTGGAATGCCATAAAGGATAAAGTTAACATATAACTTGTCATATCTTACTGCGTTTTTCAGAGAGGAGGCAATAAAAACCTTTATATTCTAATCAGCAAAGTGTTTTTCCTGCATGGCAGGAAACAGAGGAAACAGAGAATGACATCTGCTAAAAAGAAAACAAAACTGGCTCCTCTGAATTAGTGAGCTTAGAGAGAGAGAGAAAAGGCTTGTTGCTGAGAATCAGGGATATTGTCATCCATCAAGCAAGCAGCTGGAGATCACTGGCATCTATGGTGTGCCCTGGGGCTTTGCTGTCTTGGACCAGAGCATGGTGTGGCCACAGCAAAGAAGCCTATCAAACTCTCTTCAGCAGGCACACAGGCTTCACAGGAATTTGGCTATGAGCTGTTTTGTTATCGTTGACATCAACATTTTGACTTTTTAACATCTGGGATGAATTCTTCAGGATCTTTTGTCTAATTTTCTTGCAATGCAACCTGCAAATATCTGAGAGTTACCTTAAGACTATTCCTAGAAGGGCCCTCAGAAGTTGTTAGCACATTGTAAATTATGATCTTTCTAACACAAGCCTGCTGCTTTGTATGAAGAAAAAGAGAATTTGTGGCGTTAGTTAGAGGAAGAGCATTTAATAGTAGCAATGAAAAACAAGCAATGGAGGTTTCATTCTGCTCCTTTTTTGTTGTCAAATATAATCTATTTGCCAGTGGCTGCCTCTCCGACATTTCATATCCTCTTCCCTCCACGGACAATAGCTGTGTTTCACACTATGCCAGCTGGTGTAAATAGACACATCTCCAGTGAAGTTAATGGAGCCAGGGCTTTTTACACAGTCTCAGGATCTGGCTCTGAACATTTTAAGCTGGTTGTGCAGTCTCGTCAGTTATCAAATGGGACATGTCAGAGAGCCACTCCGATTCAGACAAAATAGCTGCCTAACAGCTCTGCTATCAGGAAAGCCACAAATGCTTTCTCAAAAACAGTTCTGGTGGAGCTGGTAAGTGTCTTTAACAAAATATTCCTCATGGAAAAAAAAAAAAAAAAAGCAGCACATTTTTATTCTTCTCACATTATTTAGAGCTTTTCTCATCATCAGAACAAGTAAATGTCACAATAAGTTTATTTGAAAAATGATTCTTTAATAAAGAAAATGGAACTTTCTCAGCTAACAGTGGTGAAGGAGAATAATGCTAATGGAATTTTCATTAAAGAAAACTTCTTTTCAAAATAGCACAGACCATTGAAAGAGGAAAATTAGCAGTCAGATCCTCACTGGCTGCAATCTGGCAGCACTCTAGTGACAGACTAACATCTCGCCTAGCGTTGCAAGTGAAATTACGCAGTCAAGTTGTGCTCTGACATATGCATTTGTTATGCACTACCTGATATTTGTTATCTGATACCTCAAGGCAGAGAAGTAAATTTAATTTTCATAATGAGAAACAAATAGGTGACAACTAACAAAGCTTCTGAGCATTTGGCCTTCCTTAAAACCTGAAAACACAATGGAAATAGTCCACAAAAAGTAGACATTTCAGGCTTTAATGAAGGCTCAGTGGCTGAAAACCTCATGATCTATGTATGAGCGTGTAAAACCCTTATGGCATAAGGGGTGTTTTTACATGCTCAATTCTTACTAAGCACAGGGCCATTTCTGTATCAGCTGCATCCTGGGGGTGAACACAGTGAGTGCTCTTTACCACCACAACTGAGCCTACAGCTGTCCAAGGCTTAGTTGTTTTCAGGCTGGGCTGTCTTCATAAACAAGTTCATGGTCAACATCTAGAAGATGCAACAAAGATCCTACCTCCAAATTACATAAAGGTAACCTATTGATTTGGACTTTTTTTCAACATTTTGGTATTTTCCCCATTGCTTTAATTGCTTCTGCCACTGTTACAGCCCCCAGGACACAGAGGCTGAGAATCCCACAAACATTAATGTGTTTATCCTTGAGTAATACCTCTACAAAGCAGAGCTTTGCTACTATTAATTTTTCTATGTATTTCAAACAGTGCTCATTTACAGTGATTTTTAGAGATAAAAGGAGTAGTTAGTTAGTTCCTGGTAGTTAGTTCCTCTTAAGAGGAAAGGCGGAGAGACCTGGATCTGTTTAGCCTGGAGAAAAGAAGACTGAGAGAGGATCTCATCAATGCTTATAAATATCTAAAGGGCAGGTGTCAAGAGGATGGGGCCAGGCTCTTCTGTGGCAGAACAAGGGCCAGCAGGCATAAGTTGGAACATGGGAAATTCCAGCTCAACACGAGGAAAAACTTCTGTACTTTGAGGGTGGCAGAGCACTGGGACAGGCTGCCCTGAGAGGCAGTGGAGTGTCCTTGTCTGGAGATACTCAAAACCTGCCTGGATGTGTTCCTGTCCAGACTACTCTAGGTGAACCTGCTTTGGCAAAGGGTTTGGACTAGGTGATTTCCAAAGATCCCTTCCAACCCTTACCATTCTGTGATTCTGCAATTCTATGGTTCTGTGATTCTGTTACACTGTTATTTGGATTATTAAAATACATGGGGAGCTAGGTACACTGTGGGTAATTACTCCAGCTAAGGACATATGTGCATCTCTCAGCACAAGCATCTTTTAAGCCCTTCCTGAACCAACATGCTGAAGGACACAAGATGCTTGGAGGAAAGGGAAGAATGAAACCCTGACCTCTGGGCTGGCACTTTCAGCCCCAAGCCTCCAGTCCCTGTGCATGCCTTCCATTACAAGCCTGGCCTGGCATCCCGCCTGCCCAGCAAAGCACCCTGAATGCCAAGGTAGTGCTGGGGTTGGCAGCTCTAAAGCACCGACCGTCTTCCTGGTCTGCAGCACTGGAAAAAAAATCAGGCAGTGGGATCTTTGTGGAGATCTCTGTGCCCCTCTCCTTCTAATCCTTTCAGAAAGGAGGAGAGGAGTTGCGGCAGCGCCCCCGTTACAGCTGCAGAGGCTGGAGCTAAGGTGGACGGGTAAGCTCAGACTCTGAAGTCACTCTCCCTGGGGTCAAGAGCAAGATTGGTGCAAGTTCATTGACTTTCCATTGCAGGCTATAGAGGTGAGGTGGCTCTTGGCAGTGTTTCAGAGGAAAGCAGGCGGCGAAATGTGTTGAAACATATTTGCAGCAGGCAGGAACGGACAATCAGGTGAATAAACACCAAATACAGAGTGCAGAGAACAGAAACCTTTTTTTTCTACCAGTTGAATCCCAGCCGAGGGGCTCAAGCTAATTCTGTTAGGAAACCCAGAATACCTGAGGGGCACAGGGAAAACCTGAAACTTTGCAGGAAAGCTGTTCGCAGCTGAAGCCACTGAGTGAGCTGGTGAGATAAATTACTCAAAGGCATGGAGCAGAGCCAGGGAAAACAGGCAACAATTGACCACACATTATAGAAGATTCTGGAGATAAATTGCTGTAGAGAAGCACAATACTTCTTAGGATTGGATTCAGGGGTTCTTGAGTATTATTTGTCATGTAAAGCCTCCACAGCCAGCTGCTTTTGATTTTGTTAGACCAACTTTGTAAAGACTGAGAAATACCAATTAATCAAGCAAATATTTATTTGGGGGAAAAACCCAAACATATCCGCTTTGAGAAATGCCCACAGGAACACAAAAATGACACTGAACTAGCCTATTCTTTTTTTTCAAGTTACCTACTAGGCTTAATGTCTGTTGCTTTGTGGCCCCTCAGCAAAGAGGGTGGTCTTCCTGCACATGTCAAAATTCTCATACCTAGGAGTAGCCCTAATTTGTGTGTTGCATCAAAGCCTAGGATCCCACAGTTTCCAAAATCCTTTTGCAAAACCAGCATTATAGAAGCCCCAGCTCAAGTGCCGATTTTCAGAGAACATCCACCATTTTGGAACCAGAGACTTTGATCAAAAGGTGACTTTGAGATAGGGAACTCCCCATAACAGTCATGATTGCTCTGTTGCTATGAATGATGCTCACTACGCTGCATAAAACAAACTCCCAATTTTAGCATCGCTATTTGTAGTATTTATAAATATGGGCATGCCCTCCAAAAACAGAGTTTGATAGCTTTGAAGTATTTTTTACTAAACAAAATCTTCACATTTTTCAGTACTGAGATCAAAGCATAAGTAATTCTTATAAACAATTTATTTGAACCAGCATTAGAAATCAGTTTGGCATTTGTCGTATCATTGGGCCCATTCTTATGTAAAAGCTTCCTATTCTGGTTTGCATATAATTTTATTTCAATTACTGTAATTTTGGTTTCTAAACACACACATTAAAAATCAGCTAGCCTTGAATAAGTCTCTATAAAAAGCTCACCACTCTGTGCTGCTCATTCTTGTTAATTGATGCATTAATGCACACCTGATTTAAAATGCATAGTGCAAATACAAAGTGCAAATTACAGCAAACCAAACTGCAATCAAGCTTTTCAGGACTCTGCCGTGTGTGGAGTGGTACTCACCAGCTGCAGCCCAGGGGTCAGTAGGCTGTATTTAAGCCCTCGTGCCTTAATTTGTTCCCAGTGGAGTGGAGCAGAGCAGAAGGCTTAGTATGTTCACCAGGAGCAAACGGCACTACAAGACCATATGAACTCAAAAAGACCCAAATCTTCAGGTCTAGTTTCTCACCAGCCTGATTTCCACACAGCCCCTCCGCACAAGTCCACCCCTCCCTCCAAAACTCACCAGGCCATTTTATTGTTAAATGATGTAATTTTTTTCTAAAATTGAGGCAGTACATTTATGATTAGATATGGGCCATATTTGCAGGTTCAGGGCCTTTTTATTTCTCCGAGATGCTTGATTCCCAGCGTACCACGGAAGCGCTCTGCAGGCGTCGAATCAGGCCTGCGATTCCCCAGGGCAGCTGGCACCGCTCCGTCAGGCTGCGCTCAGAAGCAATTGTGAGATCAGATCCTTAATTTGTACCTGATGATGTTCACCTCATACGCACAGTATGTGGGTGGGGGAATTTGATGGCTTTCAGATTGTGTGGGGGAAAGGAAAAAAACAGACTTTCCTCTGTATTTGGCGTGAAAATGATTAATCTCTTTTATATTCTTCTAAGTTACAACATGGATGAGGAGAGAGACTCAGATTTTAATCTTTTCACCGGAGTAAAGTAATTAAAAGGGTTTCTCAAACTCATTTATTTCCACATGAAATATTCTATTTCAGGCATGTTTGAAAAAGTGTTTCAGAAGCTAGCAATTTAAAGCAAGCAGCTGCATACTGATAACAGGGGAAATATCTCACTGCGGCTTTAGATCACGGAATCCACTTAGCAAAGGAACCAATTTTTCTCTCTAATTTTGAAAAAAAAAACCAAACCCAACCCACTGGTTAGAGTGCTAGCCTGAAACTAAAACACATATCAGTTAATTTTTCAAGAGAAACATTACAAAAATGGGTTGAAAAAGCTGCAGCTCTTTTAATATTTCACAAACAATAATTTCCGGTGAAGAAAAAAGCTGCGGAACTCTTCTCCCTCTAATTAGTATTCATCTGCTGTGTACGGACAGAAGATGTGCCACTGTTCAAATGGGTATTTTAAATATTGACTGACGATGAACTCCGTGCTTGCTGCTGAAGTTCTTGCCATGGAGGGGTGGTGGCAGTGGGTTACATATGCTCCCAGTCCTCGCTGCAGCATGTCCCAAGCAGGCCTGAGTGGTGTCTGTCTACTGGTCTCAGGGTGGAGATTCTCACCACAAACACCTCATGCAATGAGTGCTTGAAATGATTCCTTTCCCATGTGATAGCCTGTTCTTGTGCCTTAACCCCTGACAGCTCAGTTTTATCAAATGATAAAAGGTTTTATCACAAGTCAATGCTTAGACAGAAAATGTGTTTTGGGGAACTGGTGATGGCTTACGAGTCAGTTTGCCAATCTCTTTCTGTCCTTGGACCTTTCAAGCACAAAGACAATCAAATCCTGGCAGTGTTTACATTTGATGTCATTCTAGAATAATTTACTTGGTCAAAAAATTATCTCAGTCAACAATCTTGCAGTCAACAACAGGTTTTCTGGGCCACGGTGTGTCAGTAGCAGGCAGATTGTCTTTCAGTTGGGCTCCTTGATGGCCCATCAGGATAAAACCAGTTTCTCTCTGCTGGGAGAAGTTTTCACCTACAGATGTCTACTGTAACATGTGGGCCCATAATTTTCTTGGCAACTTTTCAAAACTGGGCTGTTTCAAAATTATTTCCATGCTCGTTCAATAGTTGGACACTTGGAGTTTGTCAGACTTGGCGAAAAAGATCTGCAAGGGAATTCAGGGTTCAGAAAGTCACATTCATGTTATCAGTACTTTAATTTGCCCTGAACTCAGACTTAAGCCCAGAAGGAATCATTAAATATTGTAATGTTGTGTAGATCACAGGCTTTCATACAGTTACCCTTTGTTGAGGCCCCCAAAATATTTGTTTGATTACTCATTTCTTCCATCTGAGATTTGATTGTTGATTTGAAGACATCCAGACATGGAAAGCCTTCCACTTTGCTTTGTGGTTTGTTCTAATGGTTAATCACTCTCACTTGTTTCTCAATTAAATCTGTGTGATGCTGGGTTCCAGCCATCTATTCTGACAATGTCTTTCTCATGAAGTAAGGCAGCTTGGGTAAGTCAGAGACTGCATGGGTAAGCTAAGTCTGCTCAAGCTAAATGCTCTGCAAGAATGGATGTTAGCGTTTTTAACTACAATCTCTTTATATATTTATTCAAATTAATTGAGATAAAAAAAGCCACTCACAGTGAGTTAGTGTTTTATATAGCATTTTAAAAGGCATTGAACACTGTATGAGCATACGGTTTTATTATAAAATTTCTCTAGGCAAGTATTAATTGAGAATTGGCAAAATAAGAAGACCTACCTATTTGCTATTCTGCTTTGTATAACGAAAATCTGCATTCTTGTGCACCTCAAGTATCTGTTTATGAAGTTAGAGAAATTCGCTGTCTAAGGGGTAGGCCAGAACAGCACTGGAAACAAAAGAGATACCAGCCAATGATCTGGCTGACTAAAGAGAATTTAATAAAACCCAAAGCTTCACCTGTCTCTAATGAAACTCATAGGGAAAAAACCTTAAAGACCAAACTATCACATTCACTAGCTGTATTTTCACTAGAAAGCTGTTTATTCTCTGCCAACTCTACCCTGAAATTAGGATGGACAGAGAAACAGTGGCTTCAGATGCCCAGAAGAAACAGGAATTACTCAAAAATGCAGAAAACACAGAGAGAAGGCGAAAAAAACCATCTGGGTCTGCATCCATTGAAACCTAGGGAAGTTTTGCTCTCAATGCTAAAAAACTCATTACTGCTTTGAAATGTTTCTTCTACACAGTCCCCTCAGATTCAAGAACTGTGAATGTCACCACCTCCCTGTGTTCATGTCACTGTGCTGCGGTGGGTCCATCTGCTGTCTGTTTACAGGCTGGGTTCAGAAGGATGGCAGCATAAGGATACCGAAAGCCTGAGACAAGCACAGGAGTGCTTTGTGAATCCAGCAACCTTGAAGCCCACGGAGACATAAAATCAGGCAGAGAGTCTGGGGGAAAAGGCGCTTAATATAACAATATTTTTAAAAAACCTCAAACAACCTGCAAAGTATGACTGTAGAAAGTTACTGTCATCCTTCAAATACAAGTTTCAAAGACCCCTACAGATATTTTAATAACTGAGATAATGGTCCAGCTTCTTGTTGTTCTCCACCGTGGAAGAATGACACTGCACTTAAGTAATCATTGTGAATGAATCGATTACACAATTACCATTAGTGCAGTTATCTGATTATGCCCTTTCGCACAGCTAAAGGAAATCAAAGACAAACCATGTACGTTAATGCGCTGCACCTTTTCTGCAGGATATTCTGGCATTGCATTAAGTGCTATTTCTAGAGACTGCCTGCAGCAGATTTAAATTCTGCTTGGGTTGAATAGAGAAAAGATAATGTTACTTCAATCTCTTCCAGTCATCTGGGTTTTGTTTTGATCATATTTCAGGAATATTCACGTTTCCCATACATACTGTAAGAGTATTTTTGTAACATAAAGTTCTCCTTTCTAAGGTCATTTATTTTAGTCTCAACACATCTGTGTTGATAAATGGGAGATGAAGGGGCATGAGAACTTACTTCCTCATTTAATCACAAACTCTCAGCAATAATACATATTCCCTAAATACTAAGAATAGTTTTGGGCCAAATCTTACATATGGGAGACTCTCATGACTTTTAATTAGCAAAGTCAAGGACTACAGGATTCATCTCTGAGGCTACCTCTATACCTCTTTGCTAGATTAATATTGAAGGTAGCTGAGGCTGGAGCACTCCTATGGTATGGGTATGGTCCCTGTCCTATCTGCATCTATACTGCAAGCCCTTTAGGCACCTTGGCAGACCCTGAGAATGGGGTCTCCCCCCAGGCCCTTGCAGATCTCTCCCTTGTTTATTTTACATCCATTCAGGGCCCTAACTATCAGGCAAAGGGCTCTGCTTGGCTTACACTATTATTTGCCACTGGCACTTGACACAAAAAGGGTAAATCCAGTCCTGAGCCCCCTGCACTGGCCACTGGCATCCAGAAGCCGACGTTGAATGCAGCAATTGGTATTTGCACCCTCAAGTTTCCCCGATCACCTGCACAGATACAGATTTTATTCCATTGCAAAGGTCAAAGTCCATTAGTATTGCCTCAGTTAAAAGCACCTTTGCTTTCCTCGCTCCCATGCTTTGCTCAGACCTTTGCAAGAGGGCAACAAAGAAGTGCACTCTCATGGCCTTGCTGCCCTGTGAAATCTTACTCCAGCGTGGGATGTCCTGGAAGACACTGTGGACCCAAGCCCGCCATGGCAGGAGCTAAGACTTGCCCCTGGCTGGAGAAGCACGAACAAGGCTATCTGCATTTCTAAAAAAAACCAAAACAAACCATGCTAAGCCCAAGAAAACCATGATGTGATTGGGGGTGTCAGTAAGAGTAAGTTTGAAGGATGGCCCCTTTAAGGAGGCAAAGAGGGAAGGAGTAAAAGCTTGGAAACAGAAACTAGCTGCTCATAGGGCTGTGCAGGGCTACCCATTAGTGTCAGTCAGGCATCTACCTTCTGTGTGTTTTCTTAGCCTTCATGTCCTCCCAACAGCTACTCATTGAGTAATTCTAGTAATGCCTAAAGAGACCCAAGCTGTGCAGCAGGAACAGCCATCATGAACTTCCTTGTTAGATGTGTTCTGTCTCAACACTAGCTCTGGCAGCTACAGCGTATATCCATCACCTCATCTGGAGATGCTACAGGATCACTTTCCAGATATCCATACATACAACTGGAGGAATAAACTTATTGGTAGTGATAACTGATCATTAGGAATAAAAGGATGTAGGAGCTAGAAGCAAGACGGTGGTGGTCAGGGGAAGAGCATCACCCGTCTGAAATCAGCAACATATTTCCTCACCCTCACACCCTGGAAAAGCCACTGCTCTAAAGGACAAATTCCAAGGTCCCTCTGTCAACGGTCCCTTTAAAGCAAATGTTGGAAGAGTAGATACCTGGCAGACTTCTTGGTCCTCCTTGGACCTTTGCTTGGGCTGATACAAGTATGGAAGCCAAGGTAGGGGTAAGAAAACACTGACTAGTGATGGAGATTTTTGGCTGGGAAACTAAGAAAATATGGGAGCAGGGTAAGACTGTGGAGGAGACTGAGATTTGTCAGTGTATGAGCAGAATACCTGAGCTCACAGTCCTACTTTAAGTCAAAATATTTTTCCCCCAAGAATAAAAGTTAGAAGGAAAAGGTAAAAAACTTAATTTGTGTGGCTGTGAATGAAGTATCTCAGTCTCAAAAGACCAAAATGGGAAGAAGTTTATTTCAATTCTCATTAGATTCCCCTTTCAAAAGACACCTGGCTCTGACACTCTGAATGCATTTAATCACATCTGTCCTATTAAGCAAGAGCGAACAACCTAAACTGTATGAAAATTGTTGCTGGCCCAAACATGACTCACCAGGAATGAAAGCCAGCCCCATTAATTACTTTCTGTAGGGTTCCCAGAAGTGCATTATTCACACTGAAGTTCTAAGCAGGTTGTAGTTCATGAGGCAGAGGTGGTAAGACCCTGGTTTGGATGCAGGCAGAGAGCTACACCTTTGGATTTAGCATGCATAAACTTGTGGGAGAGGGGAGTGACAAAAATGACACAGGGTTCAGCATGATTAATGCTGTCATAGAAGTACTGCCATAATCATAAAGAGAAACGCAATTAAATGTACAAAGAACTCGATGGTTATCAGGTGACCTATAATCAGTTATAAATTTTGATACCTCCCATCCATAACCTGTGCCTCCAACCCAGTGTCTCCCCTGACTGGTTGAGTATAAGACCATCAGAACAGCAAGTGTCACACCTGGTGATGCTACGCAACTTCCAAGTCTTTACAGACCTTCTGAGCTTACGTGACTGTCCTATCTAAAAGTGATAATAAAACATATTATATCTTAATGAAATAGTGAGTTACTGCATGAACAGCCTATGTTCGCAAAAATATATAAAACCCACTGCATTCTATGCTAAACTATTTTTTGGTAATGAACATGTTAAAAGGCTGCTGTGCTATTATTCTGAATTATTCTGAAAATCCTCACCCTGATTATGCAGCCATAGGCATGTGCAGTTGATTTGAAGGAGCTAAACTTTGCATCAAATTTCCCCTGGGTACTGTGTGAAACTGCACAATAAATGAGTGTTGCTGTAACTTAAACAGATACCGACTCTTCAGAGACATGAATATAAAAATGTTGTGGTGTTAAAATGTAGCCCTGACAGGTCTATTACACTCTTCACAAAGTCTGGTAGTTTTCTTCTAACAGAAGCTGTCTTAAAAATTAATGATGCATACTTTCAGTGTTATCTCATTTCTGATGCACAAGTCAGTAGGTTCAGATGAGATTCTGGCTAGATGGGTACATCCTGGATGGGTTCAGAGCACCAAGGAGCTTTCCTTCTGTGTATTTTCCTACTCAGTTCACAGAAACTTTCTGTGATATCTACTCTCTATTGTCCTTTCCAGTTACCTATCAGACTGCTTTAGGTCTCCATCTTGGGTTACAAGCTCCATATGTTAGCACAAAAAAAGGGTGGGATTTTTTTTGTCTGAGGTTTAAAAAAAAAAACCCAAATATTTTAAGCTGTGAAGCAGAAAAAACCTTATTCTATACACCTTTTAAACTTCTATAATATTTGAAAAGATCCACGTAGATGAGAATTTTCCTCCATAAAAATGTATAGAGCATGAAGAGTAATGAAACTCAGAGTAACTGTTACGATAAATTCCCACTCGCTTATTATCACCGACTAACAATGCAGAAATTAAGTAGCTTTTAGCCTTTCAATTTGGACTCATTTAAAATTAATTGATCTCTGTAGTCATATGTTAAACACGCAAACCAGCTCTCCAAAGGAGTGTCTCTGTGATTTAGCACAACTTCTTGCCCACTCCCACCAGTCGGCTTCCTCCAGCACAGAAAAAGCCTGGGAAATCAGGTAAAATCAGCATTCTGACCCAAAGGCTGGCGCCTTTGGCTCTGCCGGAGCTGCGCGGGATGTGGGGGAGAACAGTCCAGCATCCCTCGCCCAGCTGGGGCCCCAGATTTCAGCAGGCACGCTCATGCCAATAGCTGATGGATATTTGCACATCCAGTATTCCCAGTACGGGTGAAATCCCCGAACTTGATGTTGTTTATTTCCTTTACATCACTTTGGCGGTTTGCATTGCTTGAGCTTATGCTGCTAACATCAATCGATTAATCTCTAAATGAGAATTAATGAAGATGTATGCTTGATACCAAGCTGGGCTGGCCGGGTGCCCGGGTACCGGGAGCTACGTGTTTTCCATTACTGGAAAGCATTTACTCTCACTGATGTGCAGAATTCTGATTTTATTGTTATTCTTTCTAAATTAAAAAATCCCAACAAACGACGGAGGCAGAATACCTAATTAGTACTGTAAGACTGAAAAGTCATTGAATCTTAAGAATCTTAAGTTCTATTCAAAGATGAGGAAGAACTTCTTCACGGTGAGGGTGACAGAGCCCTGGGACAGGCTGCCCAGGGAGGGTGTGGAGTCCCCTTCTCCGGAGACCTTCAAGACCCGCCTGGATGCAGCCCTGAGTACCGTGCTCTGGGCAATCCTGCTTCAGCAGGGGAGTTGGAATAGATGATCTCTAGAGGCCCCTTCCAACTGACAATTCCGTGATTCCATAACGTTTGGTCAGTAGGACAAAGTGCACACTTTGGGTGGCATTTTAGTGAGGGCATTCTGGAAGGAGCTGTGAGATGTGGTATGAAATGAAATGCTTTTGTCAGCCTTCAAAGCATCTGATCTCTCAGGGAACAAGAACTTATGGAACTGAGTCTTCAGTCTTTCTTTCAATAGAAAGAGCATTATGGAAATTTCCTGGTTAACAAATGTTTGAATTCATGCAAATTTCAGTTCCTTTCAATGCTGGCACATATGTTAAAAGATTCACGGTAAGTTGCAGAATGATACCTGCTTTACAGAGGCTTTCTCTTTTTTCCACATTATTTTCCATTATGTGAATGGTAGAAAAAGAAACAAAGTTAATTTCTGGATATTTTTTTCCTTTGAAGTCTGAAATCAACACATCATCATTTTGAATTATGACTTATCACTCTTTTTCTCCCCTTTTCAGCAGAGATTGAATTTGTTTCATCTACCTCATCTGCTTTGAAACATCCCAGAGCCATGCAGCTCTGGCTGCAATAATTTTTTTTTCTGCTGCATGATATAATAAAACACAAAACAGAAAAATTGGTATCTGCATCTATTTTAGATGTATAGGCACAGGTATCTTTTCTAGCACATCCCACTGGAATAACACCTTTAACTTTTGTCCTGGAAAGCTCTTTGACACTTTGGGAACTGATTGTCCCTCTGTAGTAGGCACCGGTGAAGCCCCACCTCGAATACTGTGTTCAGTTTTGGGCCCTTCACTACAAGAAAGACACTGAGGTGCTGGAGCAGGTCCAGAAAAGGGCAACAAAGCTGGAGACCAAGTCTGATGAAAAGTGGCTGAGGGAGCTGGGGCTCTTCAGCCTGGAGAAAAGGAGGCTGAGGAGAGACCTTATCACCCTCTAGAACTACCTAACAGGAGGCTCTAGTGAGGTGAGGGCCGGTCTCTTCTCCAAAGTAGCAAGCTATAGGACAAAAGGAAATGGCCTCAAGTTGTGCTGGGGAGGTTTAGATTGGATATTAGGAAAAAATTATTCACAGAAAGGTCTGTCAAACATTTGACGAAGATGCCCAGGGGAACAGTGGAATCACGGTCCCTGGAAGTATTTAAAGGATGGGCAGACGTGGTGCTGAGGTGGTTATTCAGCGGTGGTTTTGGCAGTGGTAGGTGGTTAGACTCAATGATCTTAAAGGTCCCTTCCAACCCAGATGACTCTACAATTCCAAGAGTGAAAGTTTTACCTTCACTTCTAAGTTGGCATCACCCAAGATTTCATACCACAGCCACACTGCAAGCTGCACCTCTCAGCCCTGCTGATTTATTTAAACAGTAGTTGGTAGTTTAACATTATTTAATTAAAGAGACAGCACAGGTGAAGCCATCCAAGATTTGGTAGTCTATTCCCATTGATGTAAATGGAATTTTGTGCCATGGACTGTGACAAGGGGACCAGAATGACAAAATGAAAATCATCCCTCACACATCACCCCTTGGCACCTGGTAACAAGAAACTAAATGCTCCTGCCCAATTTCCACTGCCTGAATTAGAATATTTTTCACATTAAACATACCCTGCATATATTTTACACATCTGTAATGAAACATAGTTATGTGTATGCACATGCTCTAACTCATACACATATGTACATATATATATTTATATATTTGTAAACTTATGCTTATTTGTACGGATACTGGGCTGCTCTCACACTGGGATGAAACTGTATCTGGTTCCAAAGGTGATTATTTGATCCCATCTTCATTCTGCAAGAAGATCAGACATATTAACTTCCAATACTTTTGAACTTCTCTCTCTGGAGTGAGCTTAAAACCCTTTTACATATTGGATATAATAAGAAATTTGTTTTCACTGTTTCAAACAATGAAAGAATCACTGCAAGAAGCTCTGTGTGCTCCTGCTGGAATTGTAAGCTCTTTGGGAACAATTTTCACATATTTTCCAGTAAAGTTAGACGGCTTTGTCCCAGATTCTAATGCTACCCTGGGGGGATTAAGCTGTTTAGAGGTTGCATCCAGTTCTGCACAGATCCCAGGAAAAACATACTTGCTCATCCTGGCTGCAAATTTTTAGGTGAGAGGTTGAGCCGCTGCTCTGTGCAGCCCGTGGGCCTGCAGAACTGCAGTTCTGCCAAGAGACAGAACACTGGATTGTTTGGGGGGCTGGAATGAGTAATTTTCCTGAACCAGTACAAGAGATGCCACAGAATTCTTCAGTTCATGGCTCTCCATGAAGCTGGGAGGAGCATGCTGATGCAAATCAGCATGCAGCCCAAAGTTCTTAAATTGCTGTATTTACTAAATTACTTCATGATATAGTGACATAGTACTTTCAGAGGTCTTAATCTGTCTATTTTTAAACCAACTATTAACCACAAGCTGGAACGACACCGACACCAAAAGACCTGAAAAGCAAGCTTCCCTGCGGTTATAAGCACCTATAAAATAATTTGTAAACTTCTAAATTCAGATTTGACACAGCACTTGAGCATATGCCAATTTACAGTATGTAAATAGTCCCTCCGGCGTACATCTGTGAAGAGGAGGGAGAAGAACACTGTCAGCTTATGAAAATATTTGAGAAAAGATCACGTTCTGGAAGTGCACATCTACAAAATAATGTGAACTCATGAATATTTCAATTCAACAAATACTTTCTGAATGCTCTAACACAGTGGACAAAGTAAATCTGGCAAATGTGAATCTGAATCGACTTAGACACAGAATCAGATGATTTGAAAACTGATGAGAAAGCTGTAAAAGACAATAAAACCCAGCAGGGGTCAAAGGGCAGGTGGCATCTTCTACCAGCTGACCTTGTACCAGCTTCTCACACCTGGGGATTCTTTTAACCTTTTACATTTCTACTTGTTCCTGATGTACGTTTTTATCTTTTTCAGGTCTGTTTCCTTTAATCTTGAAAAATTAAGCCTGTGGACATAGAATCATAGACTCATAGAATGGTTAGAGTTGGAAGGGACCTTAAAGATCATCAAGTTCCAATTGCCCTGCCATGGCGTGGCTAAGTAAGAACTGATTGAAAGGAGAAACTGAGGTGGGCTCTCACAACCCCTCTGTATAAACAGCGAAGGGAAGGGGCAGCAGCAAAAGTTCCTTCAGCGTCGCCAAATCCTCCGAAGGCAGCTGCAGCACTAACCCTTCCTGCCCATCAGCAGCGTTCCCACCACTGCCCCTATACCCAGCACGTCCTCACTTGGCATCAATACCTTCCTACAGCTTTACAAGGAGCAGGTGGGTGAGGTAGAATAACAGGGTTCTTCCCCACAGCATGGAATAGAAAATATTTAGCAATTTAGCATGGATTAATAACTCAGTATTTATTTTAAATGAAAGAAACTGGACCTGCAAAAATTGCATTTCCTGTATTTGGATTATTATAATAGATAACACAAAACAATGCAGACATTCTAAAAATGCAGGAATAATGCAAAATTACTTCTGTTATAATATTGGCAACCAGTAGCATATAAAAAGCAACAATAGGAAATAGATCAGATGAAGTCCCAATTTATATAGCACAGGAGAAATGCAACAGCTCTACAGGTTATTTCACATTGTAAGGCAAGAAAAAGATCAATTACATATAGCCAAACCTATGGAAGAGTAACTAATGCACCGCATTTGGAAAGTAGCTTTGTATACAAATTTCCAGACAAAATGTAAATATTATTTGATTTCTTGCTGTGCATGTTGCTCTGATCTTTGTAAGACTTGTGCTGTTCTATATTTTTTTGTATTACGTATGAGAAAATTACATGTTGATGAAGTGCCCACTTCCTTTTAAACACTGGCACCATTACATTAAAGATGTGTTAAGTCACCATTTGAGAAAAAAAAAAAACCTCAAACAAAAGTTGTCATTGTAGTAGGGCAAAATCCTACTTTGAAAAATGAGGTAAATAAAAATAGGGCAATATAAACCTAAAAGGGTTTTCATGAAGTGCATGAAGTTCAATTGTAATAATTCCTTTAGGAAAAAGATTTTGCAAGGGTATATTCAAAGAAAGCATTAAACTACATTTCTATGTTGTTTGAGTTGAGGAGCTAGTGTTGTGACATTTGATTCCTACTTTCTAGGTACCATAATAATATTCACTTAAAATCAGCAACTATAGGGCAACAAACATATATATGTATATTTTTGTAACTACACCTTCAAGTAGAGCATTTAAGATTTATTGTGGTAAAATTACTCAAAGAGCTACTATACATATTTTGCATGAATTGCTGAAGAATGGTATTATCAATTAGACTTTAAAAAATTGTTTCTGAAAATGGAAATTCATTTAAAATGATAACAAGAATTAAAGAAGTCGGAATTGAATCCAGCCTTCAGATTATTCCCCTAAGAACAACCATACTGCTTATTTTCTAGCCATTTGACTCAACGAGAAGTAATTTAGGAATGTTTTGCTGGTGAAACAGAGACCCAGACATTGTAGCAAAGAATTAAATATATCATAAAAAGACAGACTTGAAACTTCAAAATAACTTGGAACAGTGATTAAGTGTCTAAGCAAGTACTATGACAGTCACAATATGATTCAAAAAATCTAAGCAATTTGCTAAATTTTTTAATTCCTTTGAGGCTTATTAACCTAAACTGTCTGGAGAAGTTGTTGATTCATGGATTCAGTTGACTATATGTATTCAGCCTGTTTTTCATCCAAAATCAGGTACTGATGACATGAAATAAATAGAGTAAAATTCACAGAGCTGAGGTCCTCAAGTATGTTAATGTCCTCCTGGGAACCTGAATGGAGGAAAACATAGAAAAGGTTTAGATCATAAAAGAAACCAAAAGACAACACAGAACAGCATGGTTAATACGCAAACAAAAGTACAGTATTTCCACATTTGTATTTGCATTCTGCTTACAAAGTCTGGATTTAGAGTTTTCAAGTTAAAGTTTTGCATTTTTATATAGAACAAGAAAGAATTCCCTCCTTGATAAATCTACCAGACTGTACCCAGCTTCATCCTTCCTCATAGGTCTGGCTTTTTAAATTTAAAGCCTTCAAAATATTACAAGCAGTTGTGGTGCTGGAAGAAGGAACTTCAATTGCAGAAGTCTCTTCACGCCTTCTTAATAAGCTGAGACCTGGTAGCCTAATCACATTCCTAACTCTACAAACAAGAAAGAGACAGAAACTTAAGAAACTACTCTTTAGCATTTTTTAAATGGTCAATGATACAGTAAATTAGATTATCCCTAACCTGGAATAAACCTGCAGGAATGAAAATTAGATAGGCTAATGGCAATAACGTTACAATAGCATCTATTTTTGGAGTATGTCTCAAGTATTTAGGTATAAACAACCTATGGTGCACAGTCTGAAGGTTATTTCTGCTACCAGATTTGATTAGGAAAACAATTTTCCCCCATCATAAAAGAAATCCTTTTTTCACTGAAAGACTAAACATTTTCAGAATCTATTTTATATTAAATCCCAAATAGTTTCACCATATACAATTTCCATGCAAATATTTTCAAATTCAAATTAAAAGTGCTTCTTCATAAAACCAGCCCAAGCTATTATATTTATATGATATCTTAAAGATATTATTGTAGCCTAATATTTCACATCAAGAAAACATTTGAAAGAAGGCTGTGTTGAAATTTCTGTCCCAGAGCATTCTAATTAGAAGAGGAATTCCTAAATGTAGGCTTGGGGCAATCCACCTTTTAGAATAAACAGTCTTCTGGATCTCCAGCCCTAATATACAAAACTGCTGAGAATTTTTATTTAATTTCAGTTGACTGGGTCCCCTGCCTTCATCTTGTGTTCATATAATATATTTACAGTAACAACAGCAATTTATTTCCATGTAAAATAATACTGTTATTCCTGTATGCAATGAAGTTGTGGCTTCTCATTTACTAAATGAAATTTGGCAACTAAAACCAAATGACAGTATCTATGACAACACAGAAGCACTGAAAGGAAGAGTTTTGCAGAGGAGCGGAAAAGGTTCTGGAACTTCAGTGCTGCTATTTTGAATGTGTCTGTTCTAGCACCAATGTTTGCTCTTTCAAATCATTTTTGTGTACTAGAACTCTACTCTCCTTTGAAATCTCTGCTCTTTGATCTTAGAAATTAAATGTCCCTTCCACAGTAGTTTTTGACCTTTAAAAATGATAGGGTGACTTTCATTAATAAAAGACAAAACAAAATTGTAAACTTCATTGTGGTTTTTTTCACTTGATAGCAAATATTAAATAGCTTAAAAAGTATCTATAAACCTCAACTAAAAACTCTAATCATGCAGGTCTTCATAGAAACTATAAGACAGCTACCTGAATAACTATTGGAGTCTGACTCTTGAAATTGTTTTGAGCTCGAGCTCCAGACCACCTACATTTAGCTGTCTCTATGTGTGTCAAATGTTAAAACTTCTATTAAATTAAATGGAAATCTATTAGACATGCCCAACAGACTCTACAGAGCTCATTCAGCAGCAAATGTCCTACCGCAGCCCCATGGGCTGGGTACCCCAGCATCCTTGGAAGCTCCTCTGGCCCAATATGCACGGCCTTGAAAAAGAACTATATATCCAACATAGTGCTGACTCCTAAATATACGGGCAGGAGGAGAGTAACTCAAACTCATGCTGAATATCTTAGCTACTCTTTTTATGCCAAAGTAAATCCAGAGTCCTTCCCTAGAGTGGGGGACTGTCTACGTATGGATAAAATAAACACGAATTATTTAGTATCAGAATCAAATGACTAACATCTTCAAGTGTTAAATACTTCTTCTATGTTGCTTCATGTCCTTGTTATTATTAATATACCCGCTACATTCACCAGCAAAACAAAGAAGAAAATTAGGATTATTCTGTGATTTCCTGGCCAAGGTTAAGAGACTGTGCAGCTTGGTACATGCTAGTCATAAAACATGACCCTTTTTGCAAGATTATTGCAGAAAAATATTTTCATTGTAATGAGTTATAGATCCAGGTCTGTCCTGTTGACTACATCATTAAATTCCATTCTAAGACCTTCTTACCCATAAATCTTGCCACACAGTAAATTTGAAAACTTACAAGCAATTCTCAAGTGCTCAAATGAAAACATGCACTCTGAATGCACGTGTAATAATACTTAATAAAGAAATTCAGAGCAAAGCTTTTCAGAATCAAAATGGTAGGCATGGATGCAATATCAGAAGTTATTTTAGCTCTATTCTTTTTATGTCAACACCAGTGAAGAACCCATACCAATGGGATCCTTATAAACTGTATTTATACACTTTATGGAAGAGACTGTTTCCTCTCCAGGGGTTAAGCATCACCTACCATGATCAACTTGATCCTGTGGCATCCAACTCATAAATAAATAAAAAAAAGTTAGATTTTTTTTTTTTTAATGTAAGTAAAAGAAGTAAAGTTCTGGCCATTCTTTGAGTCAACATTTGTGTTCATCAATTCTCAGTGAAAGTCACAGATTTTTGACCCACAGATATCTGTGCTGAATCACTAAAACAGACCACATCTGAAGATGGACCATGACTGACCTGCCTGGCTTGAAGCAGGAGAAATGAAACACTAGCCCTAAGAACAGGATGTGCTGAATACTAGAGTGTCAAGGCCCTATATGGAAAGCTTCCACTCGTACAATGGACTTTCTTTAGGGAAAGCAGACCACTGAGATACATGTGTGTACATAAATATGTATTCTACAATCACTGTAGGAAATTAATCTGTGCAAAGAAAGAAAGGACATAAAGTCAACTCTCAGATAAAATGCACATTTGGCTACTTGTTATCACTTATGTTGAAGCCAAAAGTCAGACTGTAAGATGTACAGTTTATATTCTGCTTCTTTATTGCTATGTTTTTCTATTTTTTATGTATAATATACATTTTTGTGCTGTTGTGCCTGTGACCACCTTGCTTGCATAAATATTTTCTTTTGAATAAATACACTTCTATTTATCTCTGAAACAGTTAACTGTATAGCCTACCCATTCCTGCATGTTTTACTCCTGATAACTTGTGATGGACATTAGGTCAATAAAACTGTTGCATTTCATATGCTATATGTATCCTTAATATTCATGGAATATTCAATATCCTGCAGGACTACTATCTACAACCACCCATCATGTGGGTTAAAGTATCTGGCTCACAAAACTAAATGTATGCATTTTGTATGACAGATCATTTTGTCCTTGGATTAGACCTTAGCACCACAAAAGCATTTAGCCACCCCATTTTGTGTAATGGTATTAAACAATATACATAGCTTCACTTTAATGGTTTATGGTTTTAACTTCAGCTCAGATTCAAATGAAACTCAGCAGCACAAAAAAGTTTAAATGAGCCAATCAAAATACAAATTTAAGCCAAATTCTAAGTTCTATGAAGTACAAGATGCATTTACATTTAACATTTTTTCACGAAAAAAATATCAAAAAAGCAAAGCTTTATTTGCTAGTGTCCAATAATGCCAGGAAACAGCCTCTGCTACCTCGTTATTCTGCTCTAAAATCCACTTACTAAGTAATGTGATTCCTTTGGAGACAGCTGATATCATTATCATGATCCAAAAGAGTAGGAATTATTCTAGATAAGTGACACTATTTTAATAAAGAAAAATATTTAAAATTTGAAATGAGCATACCCAGAGTTTTCTTCAGTACTCCAGAACACCCTAAATAGAAGGCTTACTTCTTTTGGCTCTCTTTAACTTTGAAGAACCTTCTTCTTTCTGTTAACAAAAAGCAAACAAAAAGGCAAAAAACAGTAAAGCAAACAAATCATAATACTAAGCTAACAGCTCAACTAAAAAGTCATTTTTACTCTTTGGAGAAGTGTTCAGCAGTGTCCCCAGCCAGCATCATTGTATTTTAATCTGGGGAGAGGAGGAATCCCACTAATGAGCACTGGAGAGTCCATCCCTACTGCAGTTAACAGACAAGTCCCTCTCCTATATCTGAGACTCCACCTGAAGCTTGCACCTCACTTGGCTCCAGCAGCGGCAGTGCTGCACTGGCAGTGTGGCAGGCAAACTGTTAGAATTTACTGTCTCCAGACACTTCCCAAAAGTACGAGGCTGGTACCTGTGCTTCCCAAAGCCCGTCAGGAGATAGAGGAATGGCATGGGGCACTAGGGACAGTGCCCCTTCCCTGTCGCAAAAGCGCTGCCAGACCAGCTACAAGCTCTGTGCTTGCCCAGCCTGCCCAACCTGCAGAGCTAGCTTACAAACCCCAGTGTGGCTGAGTCACTCCTAGTTGCAGGCAAAGGACTTTTGCATTTAATTCATATTATGGTGAAAGTCTCCCTTCAGTACCCAGATCCCTGGGGTTGTTATTCTCATAACCACAGTTATTTTTAGTTGCTGTTTTTCTTCTGCATGAGACTGACTCCTGATTCTACAGTGCTGGGCCTGTAACTAGTGACTTAGTTGTGGCCCCGTGGAAGGGCCTTTCCCAGCTGCACTTGAATGGGGCCAGCTCGGAGCAGCTGGCCTGGCGGTTCCCACACCAGATCCTCTCTTCCCCTCTGCAGCCTGAGCCACAGGGTATGAGCCTGTTCCTGCAGCAGGCCCCTGAGGCTGCTCTACGGGCCCTTTCCGAGCTGCACGGAGAGCCCAGGCTGTCCTTTAACTCCTTTAACTGCCATTAGAAATTACAGGATTGTCTTGCATTTGGTTTTAAAGGCGTAACAAAACAGAAAGATGACAGATAAAATTTAATGTTAACAAATGCAGGTTAATTGGAGGAATGTGAATTACAGATACATACTCTGAAGGTCTTAATCAACAATAAATGAGTATGCTGCCAAGGTAAGTTTATTTGGTGCAACCTGTGACTGGGCAAAGGTACATGAGGGTAATGAGACCTCAGATGGTCATGCTGGAAATGAAATAGCAAAGGCAAGGGAACCTGAGCGAGAAGGGAGTTGAGTGAGTGCAATTTTTCCTCCTGGCTTGTTTTGCAGAGTTATCACACAGTATTTTCAGTTGGCTATTAGCAGAAATAATATAATAATATCTATGCAAGAAAATAAAATTGTCTGAGCGTTAGAGATGTGGGACCTGTTCCTTCTAATGGGCCTAATTTTTAGGTAGTAAAAACATAGAGAATGTGGTCGTAAGGACAAGCCAGTGGAAGATACAACAGAGTTTTAAAGAACTGATACTTAGAAACAGAAGTGTAGCCCAGTTGTAGGTAAAAACAGTATTTAAGAATAAATAAAAATATTTTGAAGAGGAATTTAGAAGTGCACACTACTATCATTACAGCAGCACCCAGAGGAAAAAGTATTAAATAAATAAATAAATAAAATAAATCATATTTGGAACCTATTGAATTGATGATGATGATCCTAGTTAATAATACAATAATAAGTTAAATATATTAAATTAGAGAACGTAAATTTAAAAAAAAAACCAAACAACCAAGAATGAATTACAACTAGCATTTTGGATCTCATCTCTAAAAGAATGTAAATTTAAGTACTTAAGATGAGACACTTACAGAGCCAATGAGAATGCCCATAGTTGTATTAGGCAGGATAAAACAGTTTTCTGTAGAATTAGAAAATCTGCTTCAAAAATATATTTACATTAAGTAACATCATTAAATATTTTCATTTTAACAGAACCTTTTCCAGGAGACAAAATGCACACTTGAAGTACCAGTAACACAACCAAGAGTTAAGGTTAATTTTAACCAGAGGAGGTGCAATAAGACTTCTTGGTTTCCCTGTTTTAACTGTAACATGCTAAAATGGAAAAAATAAAATGTTCCTTTTTATCTTTTAACTCAGGTCCCTGTAGACTGATTAAGGGGTGTATGTGTTGGGGTTTTTTTACCTGTCTTCTTCTGGCACAACCTTTCTTTACAGATGCTTCTGGGTTGCTCCCCTTGACTGAGGAAGCTGGTTTTGAGGACAGTGTTTCACATGACAGATACTTGTTCCCTGTAATTATCTTAAAGCATAGAAGTTTATATCTTCATTAGCAAAACAACCTCCAGCATTTTTCTACTTGCTAATATGACCTACTTATTTTTCCAAAAGGTGTGTTCATAACACAAAGTTGAAAAAACCTACCAAACTGCATTTCATAGGTGAAAAAACTGGTAAGCACAACACATTTTATCCACATACCCAATCTGCGAAATATCCTCATAAAAATTACACTGAAATCAGCTCAGCTATTTATTTAATTGAAAACCAGACAGAATAATAGAAAATTCAGCTTATAAAGTACCTCTAGCAGTCATAAAACCATGCCTTTTACTCAAAACAGATCTAACTTCAAAGTTAGATCACGATGCTTTGGGTTCCATCCAACCGAGTTTTGGGAATTTGAAAGGATACCAACTCTACAACATCTCTGTGCAATTTGTTCCAGCACGTAACTACTCTCACTCTGAAGATATTTTTTTTCCTTATGTTCAGTAAGAATTTTTCCTGTTGCAATTTGTGATTTTAGTGAAACTGTAATGAAACCTGTTGCTCTGGTTTGAGGCCAGCCCAGCCCAAACCACGACGCTTGCATTTGCAAAGCTCTCATGTTTGTCTAACAGCATGATGCCTCACGCGCACTGCAGTCACCACTACACAATTGATGAGGTTTTGAGATTCCTTCCAGGAGCTGTTCATTAATATGGTTTCATATGAAGAAAGACTGAACACCAAAAATTTCACCATGTTAACCTCACACAACTCTTGATAAAGAGATAAACTGTCATAAAGAAAGGAAAACTAATTACCTCACCTTAAAAGTCCCAAATAAGCGTGTGTCTGATAACACAGTAAATCATCTTCCCTTTTGGAGAAAAAGCAGCAGTGGCTGAAAACATTAACTTACGTGGCAGAAATTTTAGAAAACTATATTGAGAATGATGGTAGAAAACGAAGAAAGCCATGCTCGTTATTGCTTAGCATTGGTTTAGAATATACTGAATTTATAAAAACCAGTGAGAATGAGCCCTCTTATTCACCTTACCTGTTCAAAGTTAGATTTGGAACGATGACCGGTTGTCTTAGCAGTGGAGTCCTTAGAATGGCGTGCCGATTCGTTTTCTTCATTTTTGGCGATGCACATCACATCGTTTAAGAGAGATTCATGAATATTTAACCCTACTCCTTCATTTGATCTCGTTGTTTGTTGCTGTGTTAAACCAAAATTTGTCATTTCATTGTCTAATTTACAAATCTGCAAAGGTTCTTTTTTTAACTGGTGAGGTTTCTCAAGAACTTGTGCGATATTTTGACTTGCAAACTTTTTCCCCCTTCTTGCACTGGAAGTAGGAGATTCATATGTATTCAGATTCAGACAGATGTTTGATTTCTGAAGCACTGACCCACTATTCTTATTAAAGGAAGGGAAATTTGCCTTTTTGTGATCGACTTCACTTGAATTCCCACCTGAATTATTAGAAAAATCAGAATTAGTCATTTGTCCACTAGACACTGTTTTCCATCGAAATACAGGTGTACTGTGCTTCGTATTTGTTTTCGTGTTCATGACCCGAAGTACGCTGCTATGAGTAGGATTTTGGACTGACATATTTTGAATAGGTTTGTAAACCTGAGCTGTGCTGGATTTGCACACAGTCAGCATAGAAGATGAAACACCCATAATTTTTATTGCTGAATGTCTTTCAACATTTTCTCTTTTCTTCCCATCCATGTGATTTGTGGTCTTTCCACTCATCTGCATCAACTTTCCTTTGAAAATTGGTATAATTTTGCTGACTTTTGAGGGGGGTGGTTCAAACGCTGAATTTTCCAGCATCCCAAAAGACTTCACAGCCTGTAACTCTGGTACTCCTGGTATTTGTCTATTATTCATTGATTTCTCTATTGCTTCAATGCTTGCCTTTTCTGTGCCCTTCCGGCTACTGGAAAAAGGATGCGCTTCTGGCTCTTTGATCAAACGCTCCATCCAGTGGCTGTTTTCCATACTGCATGATGAAGAAATTCCAGGCAAAGTCTGTTTTCTTGGAGGAGCATGTGTTAGAGATACTACACAAACCATCTCACCATCCAATTTCGTATGCTTAGATTTTATTTCCTGCAATACAACAAGAGTTTCTAAACTGAATGAACTGGATTTAAAAATCTGATAGTGCCACCTAATGCATCGATATATGTACCTACTTCAGACACATCACAATATGCACCCATACATTTTCCTGTTTTGAATCAGAACAAGCTATTTTTTAAAAACAATATTTTGTTGCCACTTCTTGGAAGGAAAGACTTAAATTATAGTTATTACCCCGGTTTATGCTTTTAAACCGGGTAGCGCACACCCCTTTTGAGGGGGCCTGCAGAGACTTTGACTGACAGGGCTCCTCATTTCTGAAGACTTCTAAGGGCATCTATATTCCAAGTAAAAGACAGTTTGGATGTCTATAAAAACTGCAGATGGCAGAGAGGAGCCATTCCAGCTTTGATCACTGAAAAGACATCAACAAAAACTGCTTTCTGAAATCGGATTATAGTATTTTTGAGTCTCTGCAATTTCTGTCACTATTCTTTGTTCAGAATTAATTACCTCCTTTCTTCTTTCACACACTACTACCAAAGAAATTTGAGCCTCAGCCTTTGTTACAACTTCAAATTAAAGGAGTTTTGCTTACTTGCCTCCTTTCCATCACCAGCTGTGGAGTAAATCTTACAGCTTGACTGTTTTAAAATGCTCAAATCCACTGAACTTTATGTTTTTCTCATTTTGTTTTTTTTAAAAAAAATTGTAATAATAATAATAATGATAATGATTGTTGTTATTGTTGTAATGGAAGAGATGCAAGAAAGTTCTGGATATCCAAATGTAAATGAAGGTCTATAGAATTGTAAGTATTGGTAATTAACACTAATTTTTAATGTGTTTGTCACGTGAACAACATATCAATGGCAAATAGCAATATATTTAACGACACATTTATTCAGCAGTAACATGATTGATAGTTGTTTGTTATGAAAAGCATAGTTCTCTTACTGTGTTCTGAATATGATAAAGATCACTTCATACCAAGAACAAAGTACATGCCATTACCCTATTTATAAAAAAATCCTTACACCCACCGGAGCCCTGGAGAGTTCCTGTGCAGGATAAAGTGCTTTACTTGTCATCTTTACTGGAAATCCACATAGATGCGGAAGATTATGCTTCATGTCAGAAAGAAAAGAGTTCAACACACTTTCTGAATCTGTTCTAGGGAAATACTGCACTGGCTGACTTCGAATGCAACTTAAAGGGTACCTGAGTAAGTGTTCAGGGATACATAAAAAGTTTCTTTACATTTCTGTGATTATAAATCATCTTCATTGAGAAGGACGCAAGAACATGTCTAAGGCTTTTTCAAAAAGGTATAAAGTTGACTTCAAGGTGATTATACCATACTAATCTACCATAGTAACAATTACCCAGTGTATGCAATCCTTAGTCTAGTCTTTCCTAATAGGAAAATCCTCTTTACAAAAATAATCTTTGTTGGCCATATTTTTACAGTAATTTAACTGTTCCTTTTACATCACCATTTCGAGTGACATTATCATGTTTACAGAAGCTGTAAAGCAAGCTGATCTATTTGACTTATTCAATATTTGGACAAAGACACTTGATTAAATATTTTGTACTTATTTGTCTAGTAAAAAAATTCTCCACTGATTTCTATGGAATTATGGAAGATGAAAATGTGGCACACTCAAAAATGAAAATTCAGCACTTCACTAGAAGTGTAATATAAGAAATATAACAAAAATATTCTGAAAGGATACGTAAAGAACCTTTCCCCTATTGGTTTGAAGTAAACACTGAGGTATATTTTTTTCTCTTCAAGATCCTCTGGAAGAATATATCCATACTTTAAAAAAACAGCACAAATAAGTATTACAAATACAAACTCAACAGGTAAGGAAAAGGCAGGGGAAAACAAAAGCAGTGTATATTGTTTCTTACCAGATTCTTCCAGTGCATCTGAAATTCTTCATATGAGCGGAAAGGAGATTCCGGAGGAATTACATGGCTGATGTTTATGATCTGACCCATTTTCATGCTATGCATAGGTAAAGAAGGGATGCTTACAAATGTTGTCATAAAACTCAGCTGAAAATATATTGGACTTTTGGGAAAGAAAGATAAATACAATTTTTGGCATTGAAAGTATTTATGAATTATTTTTATGTTTTGAGGGCTAATACCTTTAGCTCATAAGAACATGACAGAATAATAGCAATATTTCCTGAAGTACAGAAAAGAACTTGGCATCTACACATCTAATTTCTCGTCTGTTACACTCACTACCAGTGAATTTAGAACAAAAGCAGATAAATCATTACTTCTCATATTTTTATGACAAAAATCATTGGAAAAATAGAAATAGTTTGTGGCAAAGGTAGAAATATCTTTTTTCTTTAAATCGTCACTTCCTGATAAAACTGTATTTGAGAAAAATTAATGTTCTTGCATATCACAGAAGTAGCAGAGAGATTGCTAAAATTGAAATAATATTTAAATGTGTAAATTTTGATTCACTGAATTATTTTTCTCATTTTTAATAACATTGAGACTATAAAAGTAAAAAAAGAAAGATTCCTGAATGTAAAACAGACTGTAAAACAGAAGTGTTCTTATCACGAATATCAAATTCACAATTGTTATGGCAAACATTCCAGGAAATACTTGTTTCTGTTGAAATGTAAACAGTCCTACCTCGGCAAAACATAGCACCAGCTACTTAATATTGAATGTTGGTGAATAACTGCATTTTCATTGCTGTCAAATAGCTTTAAGGCGTTTGTTGAAATATCAAAATCTTGTAGCTTAAAAGCAACAAAAAAAGTTATTTGCATATATTTCTACAGCAGTGCAAAATTAAGATTTTCAAAAATAATTGTGTAACCCAACACACTGAAGCTTATACATTATTATTCTTTTATCAGGTCTTGCAGACTGATTATTCCAGAATATATTCCCATTAGCAAACTGCACGCTATCGTGCATTAGAGCCTACACTTCCAAAGGTTATGCAAGTACAAGGTTTAAAGGTTATTTAAATCAGTGAGATTTAAACTTTATTTGAAGTGTTTTAATAAATAACCCTACAGAAGGAAGTTTTCAAACTGAGAACTTTAGTCCAAATCAGAGACACGTTTGACAGTCTAGTAATTGAGTATGCTACCTTGTCTAATCACGTGCAAAGAACCAAGCAACAGAATAAATGGGACATACAGTTTTACCCTGTGAGAAGTCAAAAACTGCCACACATTTTCACAATGTGAAAATATTTGACTGTGAGAGCCAATCAAACACTGAGAATTGAGAAACCTTTTCTCTCTATATGGTCTACCAGGCTTTTAATTTATTCACTGACATGAAAATCTGGCCATTTATGTTTTTAGAAAAGTATTAAAATGACCAAGCTGATAATGAAGCCCCGTCATGATTGCTTCCATCGTTGCTTTGTGTCATTTTGGAATTGGATTCCTACAGACAGCTTTAATTCTTAGTCTGTCCAACTAGGTCACAGATGAAATCCTATTATTCTATTCTAAGGAAGAACAGTTTGGATCAGAAATACTTGTTTTCAAAGAAATCAGAAAGCTTCACTAATTTGCCCCTGTACGTATGGACGTATTCAACAGAAGTGACATGTCTGTCAGAAAGGATGGTAACTTTGCAACCTCAATCATTTTGTAAACAATATATTAATTATGCTGACAAGCGGCACAATTCAGGTTGCTCCCGTATTTTGGAAGCTGCACAGAAAATGAAGCAGATTCCAGAATAAGTATATAAGGGGACTTTAAACATAGGGCTGACAACTTACCTGTTGCTTCACTTTAAACATGTTACTCAAAACTACCTACGCGTTACAGTGAGATAGTGAATGCCTTCTAGAAAACACTCCTAGTAGGAAATCTAGAATCATGAAGACACTTCACTACTATATTGTTAGCAGCTTCTGAAAGATCCCTTAATTAGTCAATTTTACAATGCTTCTAGAATGCATCAATATTGGGTGTTATGCACTTATAACAGATGCAGATAGTCAGTGAATACGATGACCGCCTTAATGCTACCAGAAATAAGCACTTCTGTACCCATCATGCTGACTGCAAGTCACCCAACAGAAAAGAAGATAAAGATTAATACGACAAACACAAGCACAGAAAGTATAACTATTTATACCTCAGGGGGTGGCAACCGAATTGAGCAAGCCTCCACACTGATGCAAAGCTGTCTCTCTGATACATTGAGGTCTAGAACTAAAATAAAAACAAAGCACAAAGCTCTGTTTCGAACTATTGTTCATCTATTAGAAAACTAAACCACATGTTTATTTAAAGAATTGTTAGTCAAAATTAATGAAAATTGAAGTTAATTGCATTTGAACTTTGAAAAATTAAAATAATAATTAATTGTTGTTCATACAGTACACCTTCCTAGGAACTCACAGCTGTCCATACAACTAAAAGCTTAAGACTCATATCCTTGATACACAAATGCCCATTTTCAAAGCAAATGCAGTTCTTGTAACCATTCGCTGTTCTGAGTCATCCAGCCCAGTTCCGCATCCAGAAGTGGTTGATAGGAAAGACTGTATGAGACAGACAAACATCTATTCACACAGCTCTGAGCAAGCTCTAGCAGAGGCGCTAAATGTATTATGTTCAACATCTGTCCCTGTCACAAATTTAGGCTTCAGTATATCCAAATGTAATCTTTTATACTGGGGTAAAAACATTACTTTGTGATTTCTGCAATAGCTAAGCAACGTGCTTTCTGACTTAACTTTCGTGAGCCGCAAACACAGTATGCATGGGACAGACACATTAGCTCATTTTACTATCTATTATTACAGAACTTTCACGTCACTTGTAAGACTCGTAATTTGAGGCAAATGTATTTAATTGTAATAATTGTAACTTAAATGGTAAATTTCAATCTATGGCTGTAGAAAAACTACCTTTTTTGTGGGTAATTTTTAAAAGGTGCAGTTGAGCTGACAACTATCACGTAAGGCGCACCATCTGCCTTAAAGTGTATTTTGACAGAGCTTATATTGGAATGAAAACCAAAACAACACTGTGGCCATAATGCCAAGATCATGAAAGCACATAACTATACCTTGCTCTCACAAGATTACCGTTAACAGAATATTGTACTTACCAACAGCATTTTGCCTTCCCGAGCGAGACAAAAAATCTTTTCCTTAATTAATAAAATAGATAGACATTATTTTCTACATCATATGCCTCTTTCAAAAAAAAAAGGAGAAACCACAGTTTTGTTTGCATGCATCATGAACGCTGAAAGGTTTGTTCCTTTTAAGGATAAAAAACCCCTCTGTCAATTAACTTTTTACTGATTCATTAACATTGTATATAAAAAAGAAAGATACATGAAAATATAGTAGCAGACAGCAATTTAGAGATTGCTTTTTCCTCCCAGTAAGGAAATTACACATAGAATTATTTTTAATTGACTAACAGTTAATAAATTTCTCAGGTTCAAAAGCCAATCTGTGTAGTATTAGTACATATTTTACCACCTATCATGAGTTTTGCCCAGCCTTAGCAACATACACGATTAGACAAGCTGCATGTACCACAGTCACATTCCTTTTTGCCAATGTTTTTTGTTGAAATCAGTTTTATTCAGCTACTATCTAGCTCTCTGCTTCTAGATGCTATTCCTAAATAAGTTGATGTCATTCAGAGAGCTATATACATTTTGAAGATATTGAAAAGATACTGTTAATATTATGGCTGGAGATCAGACAATAACATATATATGCTTTTCTCAACACATATTTGGAACAATCTATACAATTGCTCTACTTATTAAAAGCACATCACAGTATCTGAAACTCCTCTGTTTTTCTATACTTTGGTAATTCACATTTATGCTACACAGGATTTAGGAGGGAGATGTCAGGCAAATGAACTACCATCTAAAACGACCCAGCTTGGTAGAAGATGGCCTGACAGAAAAAAACTACTTCTGTATTAGAAAAGCATGCAAACCATAGGCAGAAATGCCACTGATGAAAGCACGAATCTGAAAAACAAGGCAAATTTTTAGAAGACATTTGCTGACCAACAATATTTGGTTTGGAAATTGTTAATCTGATATGTTCCACTCAGTTGAAGTAATTATTTGATCTATTGATTATTTGAGCCAAGGAGGAAGATGAAAAAGAGACCCAGGTAAGTCAAATACCTTGCACCAAGAGATGACCAGCCTTGTTCCATCTAGGTGCAAGTCTGGCTGTAAGTGTGTAGGAGAGACAGGTCTGGAGAACAGCTGGACTAACTGCTTGTGGTCCTTCCAGCTAGTAACACCAGTGAGAAAAGAAAAATACCCCATTAATAATTTAGCAGATTTTTTTATAAAGGCTTCAGTGAAAATTTTATCAAAGATTCTGCTACTGCATCTTGGAACCAAATCTTAGTATGTTACACATCTTTACTTTCATCTACTTAACTACGAGAGGAAGTTAACACATATTTTGATGTAGGCCTTTAGATTTCATGTGTCATCATAGCAAGTTGCACTACAGTTCTTTTAATGTTCTCATGAAGCTGATAATAGACTTGGGGAAAAGAACAATTGAACTCTATGGAGTACTTTACTAGATATGCGTCACTTTCCAGACAAGGGCGCAACATCCAAAATTTACATATATTAACTCTGCTGCCAAACTCAAGGTCAGAGAAATTTTCTTGCAATCTCAGGAACAATAGAAAATGTAGTTTTCTTCACCCCGCAGTGGTACTTGCCTGCCTGCCTGCCTGCCCTGCAGGACTTTCTATTGACAGTATTATTCAAGAAAAATAAACTAATTACAATGGGTTAAAAAGAGTTAGCTAATACACCTCCAAGAGGATGTTTCTAATGAGATCCTGCAAGGATATGCTTGCAGCTCATGGTTATTAAATATGCTTCAATCGAATACTGTGCTGGCGTTGGAAAATCTAACCATGACAGGTCATTTACACATATCAACACAAAGTAGTTTTGTAAGGTAAGCTTATTTGAACAGTATATGTCATACTAATCCAAATATGTATTTACAGTTCTCGGAACAAAGATAAATACACCAAACAGACTATGCAAATGAATCATGAGCATCCCTAGCTTTGATTACAATCAGCCTTTTGACTCAGCAATTTTGGTTCGTCCACACATATACTCATAAAACACACAAACATTGCATGCTATAAGACAGTAAAGCATATGCACAATGGTCTAAAAACATAACAGGTGTTACGGTCATGGGTTCTATTTCTTCTCTATGTTTTTCTTTTGTTTCTCTGAGACTATCCTATATAATCTGGAAAAACAGCCCCGCCTGTGGAACCTACTGGGCACCCACAGGGGGAGTGACACCAGCCGGGGAGCTGCAGGTCTTTGGCCTGAAGGCCAGGTCTGGTGTTGCCTAAAGGTAAAACCACAACACCCCGGATCAGGATCTGACTGAACCTGTGAAATCTAGTGAAATTGCTCAAGAACTTTTTAAAGCTTTTGACACTGACAAAGGCTGCTTACTAACCCCAGATTCCTAAGAGACATTTTGTCTGTGGGACAGACTTTTACCATTAAACTTGGCCTCTATAGTGCAAATTGCACACCCTATGAAAAATACTTGTATCTGGCAATAGCAATTGCAGACAAGTGTAACAATCCTAAGAACTGTGACATCTTTCAGTACTCACGGTAGCGCCTTCTTTCTCTATGTAGGCTTGACATATTCCTGATCTGTAAAATGGTATCTAAGAATTAAAAAAATATTAAATCCAGTGTCTGAAATTAAGGGGTGTTTCAGCAAAACATAAATTAAATTCTGGTCCATCAGTGACTTTGCCTAGGTAAAACCCGCTAAGGAATAGTTACAGCAAACACCATATCCTGTACTTTAAAGGAGAATGATAACTGAATTTAGTTCAAGCATTTGTCATAGCATAATCTCATTTCCAGCTAAAGATACGTTAACAAGCAAGCAAGACTTCCCAAAAATTGCAGAACCCTGCCCCTGCTGAGTTCATTGTGAACTGGGTGGCATCTTACCAACTGAATCCATTCTGTCCCACAAAAGCTCACCATCTGAAAAGGCCATTTCATTAAAAGAGAAGATATAAACTGCCACCTATAGTACTAATGCACAAAAATAAAAATTTGCTTTAAATGTTATAATTTCACTTATCCTTGATCCTCAAACAAAACGCTTCTTAAAGAAACACGCATGTATATTTGACAGATACACTTGACTCCTAACTGTACTTTTACCAAGAAGCAACAGGCCTCACATCCTTGGAGTGAAGTTGTTAGCTGGAAAGCCCCTGGCTCATGTACGAGGGTGTGAAGATGTCTTGAAAAATATTTTGAAAGGTGGTTTTGAAACCGAAAGTATAACTAAAGTACAGAACAAGATACCAGAGCTAAACTGAAGGCATCTGTCTTGTCTATTGACTAGCAGCCAGCTACTTCACCCTATAAATATTAAAATCAGGATGGGCCCAGTTTGAGTTCCCCCTGAACGGCAGCTGGCCTGCTCGCCAGGTGACTCTCCCGTCCAGCAGGGATGCCTCTCAAGGCTAGAGATTCCTTAACTGAGGCTAAGAGATCCTTCCTTGCCCAAGGCAGAGAGATACTTTACCCACTACAGATTCTCATTAAGAGCATTAAGTGTTCGTTAAGTAACCGCATGCTGAATTAATACTGTGACCCATTACTAATCCATGCAGCTACTCTGATATTATAAACCTTATCTAGATAATTCCATTAGAGATGACCTATTGACCAAATCTGAGGCTGAGATAGGATCCAGTCACACTTAGGTTCCATAACAGAGTTCAGGAAGCAAGAAGGTCCACTCTGAACCTTGTGACTCAACGGGAGGGCCCTCTTTTCACACATCTTTTGTATGTTTCTTCCATGCAGTAATTAATAAAGCGATCCCTGCCATCAAACTTCTTGGACCTTGTCAAATCACTGTTAAAACAACGTTATATTCCATCAAATTTATTGAACTCCATCAAATGATTTTACCTCAGTAAAACATTTTGCTGCTTCACTCTTTTGAGTAAGGTGCATTCTGCTCACCTGCAACAGTATGTAACTACGTGCACTTATTTACACAGTGATACTGACCGCCATTACAACTGAAATTTGATTTAGTGTTCCAATAACAGGTGCAGAAAGGATGTCTTGATACAGGAATAACAAGTCTCTATAAGAAAAAGTTAGAAAAAAAATAATTTTCAGTACTTGATTTTCTCAGCTTAAATCTGTCTTCCTCACCTTCTGCAAACATAATAAATTCCACTTTCATTTGATTTCCAGTGGTTCAGTATATTATATTAGACTAGTCCAATTTCCTTGCTCTTAACCCACCCACACTGATCTAAGACAAAGACCACAGGCGTTTGGCACATGCACAGAACTCTCCAAAAGTGTTCCTTTTAGCAGAATTTCTCATTTCTTCCTTTTCCTAATAAAGGGAATGACATAATTATTGACGAACACTAAGGAGTGTACACAGGCTTTCTGAGTATTTTTTCACTCAGTCTCTACCTACCTAAAGCAATAAAGTAATTTGAAGATGAAGCTAAAGCATTCCAACTTTGTGTATGAACACAGATTAATTTTAACTATTTATGAATTTGAAAAAGGTAGCCTTGTTAGTTTTAGCTTATGACATTTAACAGAAATGCATGTTTTTTTCCCCAATAGCCAGCAAGACCCCTACCATAAAAATTTATACTGTTTGTTACTGACAAGAATTTGGTGGTTTCATTACAGGTAATTCTGATACTGCTAATAAAATCCTTGAACAACAACCACCAGCAGCTTCTGAAAATAATAACCCTCACGATTCTTTACCTGCAAATCTTTATCTGTGTACTCCTTGTCTCCGTTTCTGGTATGTGAGAACTCAGTGTTATAGTAGCAGCACAGAGTTTCTGTAGCTCCGGCAGACTGACAAAGAACAGAGACTGATGCCTGCTGCCATTCATGTTCTGTTGTTGATTGACCCAGAGCAGCAACTGGGTCTTAAAAGAAAAACATTAATTCATTTTTATAAGGCAGATGTTTGTTTACAAAACTTACATTAAATTTATATTTGTTTACAGTAAGTGTATGGTATCAGATAAATGAATAATCAATTATCTTCTAATTAGGATTAGGTGGGCAATATAACATAATTTGGTCAACTAAAACAGCTCAATATACTTTTGCTATAAATAATGCATTATACTTGAAAAAATAATAATTTACTAGAGTCATACTATTCAGAGTAAAAACAATAACAAAAGCATCTTTTCCACCTTCTTCTCAGTCTGCGTTGGGGCTGGAATCTCTGTGGAATCCACGGATCGAGGAATCCCTCTGCAATGTTTGTCTCCCCCTGTCTGGAAGGAAAGTTTAATTCCCAGAAACTCAACAGAGATCTCAACAAGTCGGACAGCCTGCCAAAGAGAACAGAAACCACAGAAACATGGAGGCACAGTGGTAATCCTTTCCTTTTCCCCCACACCAAGCTCTCTTCCTAGTGGTAAAGCGAACCCTGTGCTCCCTGCTTAAATCCATCTCTTTTCTCAAATGGCAGGCGAACAGCATATTCTAACCCATGCAAAACTGAGTACACCCTTACAATGGAATGAAAGCTGTACTAATCCAGAATTGCATTCAGCTATATGATTAATAATAAACACAGACAATTTGTTCTCCCATTCTTAGCCAGCCAAGACTATCAGTTCATCAGAGAATTGTAAAAGTTAGAGCTTAAGGAAAAGGATGTTTTAAACAAAGGAGAAAAAAAAAAAATCTTGATCATTTGCAAACAGAAAAGAAAGGCTGGGTCCTCAGTTTTCATAATCTTTAAAGAATCCTAAATGGCCAGCTGGGGATTTTTGTGGCAATGATGTTATAAAACCCACACTGCAATGTTCCAGTGATCTGCTTGTTTGAGGCCAAGTCTCCTGTGAGAATGACTCACTGTATTCAGTGTAAGTTAAATCTTCCCAGTCATCTTAAAAGCTAATGGGACAGAGTGCTTGCAAATGGCTTTTCCCTTCAGGGGAGAAGAACCAGTTAACATAGAGTTACCAGTTATAAATCATAGGAAATACAAACATAACTGTTTTCTGTATAAACAGGAGAACTTAATGCATGTGGGAGAAATTGCATCTTCAGATGCTGATAATCACAACACATGAACTTGAAAATGCCACAGAGCTCTTGTAAGCTGAACAGGATGTCAGTTGGAGAATGGCTATTGTGGTTTTCTGTTAAAACACAGAGCTTGGTGTCGGTACTTGCTACTTTGAGTAGCAGCCTGGAAGATGGAATGAAAAGCCTCCTTATTAAAGCCGAGAATGACAGCAAGCTGTGAGGAACAATAGCAACTCTTCCTGTCAGGCTGACTGCAATGAACTGGAGACCTGATCTGAACATTGTGGTGTGGCCTTCAGTGAGGAAGCACAGGCTGTCCCACGCACAGATAACCAACAGCACAGGTACAGGGTACAAAACGCCTACCTAAGCACCAGCTTTGGGGAAAGGTACCTTGAGAGGTCACACCGGGTAAAGTTTGTGTCACTGGGGTTATTCTGTAAACAGAAAAAAAACCACAAACCCGGCCTGTAATGGTGACAGGAACGTACATGCTCCTGCTGAAGCACTCAAGCAACATACAGGTGCGGCCCAGCAGAGGGTGCTGTCCCGGGGGGACCCATTCTGGCCTCACAGGGAAAACAAAGCCATGAGGCCAGAAAGAAGGAACCAGAGAGAAGGAACCAGGTTTTATCTTACAACAAAACTGAAGGGGAACAGGGCGGCGAGCGAAGGGGCGTCGCAGAGAGCAGGGGCAGGCGCTGCTTCCCGTGCCCTCAGCCCACCCGGCAGCCGGGTGGGGATGTCGCAGGGAAGGTTATGCCCGGGGCCGCCAACAGAGCTCCCCACAGCCGGAGCGGGGGTCCCCGCAGCAGCTCCCCCCTCCCAGCCCCTTAGGCCGCCTCCACCGCACCCCCTCACGGCCCGCACGGCTCCCGCTTCCCGCACGAGCAAACAACGCGCGCACGAGATAAGGGAATAGAAAGGGTGGGGAGAAGGGCACTGCGGACTGCACGTGACCGGGGGGACGGGTGGGGCAGGAGGCCACCCGCCCAAGCCCCTCCCCCGCTACCACCTCAGTGGCCAGCCGGACGCCTTCTTTTGAAAGGCATTCCATTCCGCCAATGAGAATTCGGCTGGGAGCAGGAGGNCACCTGGATCATCCTGCACAACCGCATCTACGATGTCACCAAGTTCCTGGACGAGGTGGGTGAGGGAGAGGCCGGGGCCAGAGAGCCAGGCGCCCCTCGGGTTCCGTCGCAGCGGGACCGGGGGGCGGCCGCAGCGCAGAGTGTTGCCGCCTTCGGCCTGCACCCATGGAGCTCTGGGGAAACGGCCGCGGGGTGCCCTTGGGGTGGGGGCCTGCGGGCCGGCTTTAGGGGCGGTGGGATGGGGGAAGCGGCTGCCCCTCGGGCGGGGAAGGGCACGGCTGTACCGACCCTGCTGAGTTGCGACCCGCTGCTGGTGAACTGTTTCTACCCGCTGCTCCCGGCTCTGAGCTCTCCCAGCCTTGGCATGAGCGCTGGTTCGGCGCAGGCTTTGTGCTCTTCCTGCTGTCCCGCTGCTCTCAGCAGGGAGGCTGCAGAACTTCAAACTAGTGAGAGCCCAGCGGTCAAACCGAGCGCGTTCGCTTTGTTTCTTCGCCTCCCGTTCCCTATTTTAACGATCGCTTGCTGATGATGAGCAGTTGAAGTAACCGGTGGCGGTCCTAGTTAACAAAGGAGCATTTTAATTACTGGATTGAACCAACGAAAATATTCTTCTGTGGAGGTGTAGAAATGCAAATATTGAGAGACCTTTTCTAGTATTAAATGCATCTAGGATTTATCAATGATATTTTGAATTTTCTCTCTCACTCCTGTTATTCTTAATCTGCAAAAGCCTATCATCCAGCTAAAAAGTGTTGTTATGGATTTAAATTAATTTCTTTGAGACTACAATTTAGATTAGTTACATGAGAGAACTCAAGTCTCTGTAGTTTTGTAGTCCATCTTGATGTTTGTGGCTGTAAACATCTGAAATTCAGGGTATAAACTGAGCATTTTGCAAATAACGGGTTGGCAAGCGATATTTCAAATGCAGTGTTTGCACAAGTGATATTTGGTTCTTAAACTTTTTGCCAGCACCAATTGTTTGGTTCTTCAGCAAGGCAGATTGCGAAACTGATCTACTCTTTCTTGATTACTGTTCATCTAGCTCTGTCCCTGGACTTGTTCATTCTTCAGTTGTGGAAATGTTTTTTGATCATGCAGGCAAGACTAATTCAATTATAGAAGCCCTGGAGGAGAATACAAGTTTTCATGCAACCTGAGAAATTGAAGTAGCTGTTCTTGGAAACTTGATCAGTTTTGGTTGATGCATAACTGTATAAGTGCTTCCAGATTGGGGGGTAGTGGGGAACAAACAACACAAACCACCTGCAACTCCACCTCCCCTTCTTCTCCTGAAAAAAAAACCAGTCAAACAAAACCAAAAACTCCCAATCCTAACACAAAACAAGAAAACACACCTTGGAAAAAACAAACCGAAAAACTAATCAGGGTCTAATGAGCTTTTGAATTTCGGTTGTTGTACAAATAATCTGGTCTCTTCCTTCAGTACACTTGGTGAAATTGGTAAATATTAAGAGGCACTAACTTGTGCAAATTTTCTCCAAGAAAATCTTCACTTCAGCCTTCAGGGCAAGGTTGCTAATTGAGCAGTGTATTAAAATAATTCAGTTTGTAGGCAGTTAAATAGCTGTTTCTTGGACATTTGTGGGATGTCTGATGCACTGTGGTGCATATGCATTGAAATTTAGCCTCACACTAACCAGCTTTCAGTGTAATGTGACTAGCTCTAAAGCTGAAATTTCTGATTTGTATTCTGAGATAATTAATTTACATACATTGTTGAAAATATACAATCTCACTTATTTAATTGCTGTCCTACAGAGAGCTCTTGAATATTATCTTCATTGTGTTGGTGATTTTTGGGATGGAATCCAAGTGGTATGTTAATTATTTTGATACTGTCAGAGACCCTGAGGCATTAGCATGTGACAGGTGAGGAGAAATTTGAGCCAGTTTGTTGCTGGTGCATTCTGGAGTATGGTAAATAATTCTCAGTGAAGTAGGGATTACCATAGCCGTTTCCATAGCATCACTGGTCAAAGTCTGCTTCACTTCTTGCAGTTCCGTGTAACAGTAGAAAAGCTTAAAATATTTCAAGAATTAAATATAGGCTACTGAACTAAAGCCAGTAATACTTCAGAGGGGGCACCACTAAAGCACCACCTCACTTCTGACCTTCCCAAGTCGTAAATAAGTAAGAGCATCAATTTACTAAGGAGGGAAGAATTGGGTACAGAAGCTGATTTCACCAGTTCCACTTGTTAATTCGACAAGCAATCCTTCCAGCCACTTCATTAACCTCAGGAAATATTTTCTTATTGATTATAAGGTTGAAAACTTTACAGTGCTTCAGTGTTAAAGATACCCTGGATGCTCTCATGCCTCGTCAGTGAAAGTATGCTGCTGCCTTACACCCTTAAATTATTGTAATAGGGTGAATTTCCTCTGTCTAGCTGTTGTCTCTTCATAAAATTTGCAGGTGTTTTGGGAGCCATCAGCCTCTTTGAACACTTGATTGAGGTTAGATAGCGAGTAGTCTGAAAGAGGCAATGGGTATCAGAATAGGAGTGGAGACACAGTGTGACCATATTAGCTTGGTTTCCTAAGGACAAGGCATAAAAAAAGTCCTCGGAAATACGGATGAAGTGCTGAAAGAGAGAGGGATTGTGTACTTGGAGACCTCATCCTGAGGGGTTACGGAAGACGAAAATTCCAGCAACTGCTTTTTAAAATTTTTTTCTAAATGGCAGATCTTGGGAAGACTTTAACTTGTATATACGTCTTTCACTTTTCTTTGGTTATCAGGGTATAACTGAAGATGAGATGAAGTCCATAGACCTCAGCTCTTGAAGTGCAGTGTCTGAAAGCTTTTGACATGAAAGACTGTTCTTGCAACCAGAAAAATCTTACAATCTTACATCTTTTTTTTTTTTTTTTTTGAAAGGCTTCTAGACCTATATTA
The DNA here is from genome assembly GCA_013400375.1 of Thinocorus orbignyianus. Taxonomy (NCBI): domain Eukaryota; kingdom Metazoa; phylum Chordata; class Aves; order Ciconiiformes; family Thinocoridae; genus Thinocorus; species Thinocorus orbignyianus. The sequence goes on from VXBW01000859.1 coordinate 94,454, forward strand.
CAAAGAGTTTGGGAAACCTTTTCATAGTCTCAGGTCCTACATCAGTTAAGGGAAAATAGCTATTAGAAATGCATGTGTAGTCACAGCAGGATGTTATGGCTATATATTTACAGATAATTGAGTATCTGAATAATATTAAATGTCATTTAATGGATGAAATGTGTTGGTAATGTTTCTCCGTAGTTCGATAAAGCAATCCTGCTAGTCAGGCTTTGCCATTAATCTGCTGAGCTGAACAAGAGCAGTTAGGCCTATTAAAATTAGAATTAAATGATTAGTGTCCTGATCTGCTTCCCATTGTGGTGAAAAGTATCCCTATGGCTTTTGTGGAAACCTGGTTAGATTCCTTAAGCTAGCCAGCAAAATTAACAAGAGTAGGAACTACTTGAGAGAAAATCCTTATTTTGGAGACTGTGATGCATATTTAATATTAATCTAATACAGATTCACTTTAGGTTACTTCAGTTGGTGGTGGTCTCAGTGAAAACGTTTGTGTGTTTGGTTTTTGGTTTTTTTCAAACTAAGGCGTGAACTTGTGCTTTCATAGCTCTGTTTCTAAACAGACTTGTCAACTCCCACAAAATGTATTTTGAAATAAAGTGCAGAACAACAAATGTAGCTTTATTCTGTCAGAAGTAAAAATGTCTTCTCTACTATGTGGTGGTAAGTTATATTCATCCAGGATGATGATATTGTGGAAGAGCAGCATAATACCTTCCATATTTAAGGTAATGAATAGCTTACATCGAAAGCTGCCAGCACTACCACACAGGAATGTAAATTTTTATTGCAGTGCCTTGCAGTCTAGGGATTAAGAACGGTGTTACAATTTCCTTAAGTGTGGATGAAGCTTGCAGGAAGATTTGAAAATGCTTTGAGAAATAGCACTTGTGAACACTTTTATGCAAGACACTGCAAGCTGTAATTGTTTTCTTAGTGGGGAAATGAGTACCCAGCTGCTGGGCACTTCTTTTGTAATTTATCTAAAACCCTAATGGTGGTTCTCAAAAATACACTCTCATAAAGAGATCTACTCTCCTGGGCTCCTAAAATTTTACATTAAGTACTGGGTTTCTGTCCTGTAACTTAAATAGATGATGCAAATTATTTGGAGGACTCTTCAGACTACATGAAAGTGTATTTAAAACAAACTAGTGTTTGTCTGTCTTGCACAATAAAGCTTAAGTTCTCCAAGTCTTTTTGGCTTTGTTGCTGCGCCTTTCTGCTTCTCATTCCCTGCAGTGCAGAAATCAGAACTTGAATTTGTAAGACTGCCACTGGGGGAAACCTTTGTGAATTTCCCCAAAAGTTAAATTAGACCCTAGATTTGGTTATCCCAGTATGGGGAGGGGCAGGAACTGTGAATTAAGATAGTTACACTTTAATAGAGTCTTGAACTATGATACCAAGAAAGTTGCATGACTGTAGCAAGAGGGAGAAAAGGTAATAGGAGTTCAGGCTGAAGTAATATCAGACTTCTGACCCAGATGAGCAGTGACTTTAAGTGCTCATTTGCTTTATCTAAAACTTTCTAGGGTGCTGCTGTTAGGAATTAGTCTATGCTATGTACTAGTACTGACTGACCTTGTACAGATTTTTGCTATGCTTGTAACTTAAAACATTTATGTTACTATATTGGGGATGTTCTAGGAATAAGCTAGACTAGCTTAACTTTACCATTTCCTTTGAGCCACAGTTTTAACTGCAAAAACATTTTAGTTATTTTTATTAGCAAGATTTTGGTTTAGGAGTCATTATCTGTATAGTCTTGCAGGCTTCTAGTTCCAGTGTCTATCTAGAGGCTCTTAATTACAGTAGAAACTCTGGTAGCAAGCTTTTTTCTTACCATACATAATGTGAACAAAGGCCCTGTATAAACAAACTTTTAGAAACTCATCGAACCATGCAAAATGCTCAGCTTTTGATAGAGAAGTCACTTCTTGCCTGTTGTGGGGCATTACAGTTGTTCCCTTTCACAAGGGTAGGCAGTCTTTTCGTTAATTGCTTGTTATTATGTGCTAGTTGTTTGCCAAGGGTTTGCAAGTTTCTGTCTTTAAGCAGAGGTGCCATCTAAATAAAAATAATAAAGTAATTTAGCTTTGAATTACTTCTGTGTATGTATAGTAGGTTACTGGTAACATCTGCTAAATGACCTAAGTTAGGACTTCTGTATGTGATTCTCTTTCAACTTTTGTCTTGCTGATGTGAGGAAAAAGTACTACCCGTTGCCTAGCTCTGGTAGCAGAGGTCAGGAAGAGTTTGTCTCTTCCAGCTGCTGTGTGCTGGCCACTGAGGAGGTTAGCTGCAGTCACTGTGGTGAGGTTAATATTATGGTTTTCTAGATGGAGGAGTCAGTTACTGATTAGACCAAAGACTCACCTGGCAGAGAAAAGCTGGAGTGCCTTGGTGAAGCTGCCCATGTAGCTTCAGGAGTGCTTTGTAGTGGCACAAGATCATATAGTAATTTGTCCCCAAATTTCTCATTTTGTAGTTGGCAACCTATAGATCTATAGGTAGTTAAGTGCTCTGTATAATAGCTTTAATGTAGATAGTAATGTACTGGTAGATAGCCACTTGTTGGGCTGGTCAGTGAATTTTATGGAGCAACTAGTGTAAAACTCTTTTGCTAGTGTAAACCTTGCTCTTGACAACTTGCTTGAGTAACTAGTCTTTTATCTACTTGTATGAGTGGGGTTTGGGTTTGTTACAGTGCATGAATGTACATGCTGCTTGTACTTGGGTAGTTTAACTTTTGTGCCTTCTGCTGCTTGTTGATGTCTTGTTAAGCATGTTTTTTCAAGGAGTCTTGCTGCCTCATCTACTGAAGATGCTATGTATATTTTTCTATTTCAGGGAGTGCAGTTCTTTAGCATGGTATTAAACCAAAACAACCTCCCAAACTTGGCATTGCTGAAGGAATTATTTGAAGATTTAGTTGTGGTAATAACCTGGGAGAGCCTGTAAGACCTAAGTTTGGCTTCTTAAATGTACTGTATGTTTCAAAGCACTGATCTTGAATGATCCCTGAATGGCTGGCCAGCCCTTTCCCTGAATACTTACCAGAATGGATTCAAGGGCAGGATTTTGGTGCCATATTTGAATGTCTGCTTGCATAATCTTTACTCTGCATGCACTCTTTCAACCTTTTTTGGCTCAGCCGTTGTGTGTAATCTCTCTATCGATTGCTTAATCTTTTGCTTAGTCATGGTAGGGATCCCTTACCCTTCTAGCTGTGGTGTCTTGACTCTTTAAGAAAAGTGGTGTTGGCTTTTTTTTTCCTAAAAAACAACTTTCTTAATCTAGTAAAATAAGTTGTCTTTAATGCAGTGATTCAAATTATGGAGTTCTGGTACTGCTGGAAACTGGTAACAATAGTATCTTCCTGATCTGCATGACCAAACCTTATTTTTGTTGGAAGAGAAGGATTGCTAGGAGGTTAATATTGTAGGCTTGAAGTAAATGCCAAACTGAATTCCCTCGACTAGCAGAAATGTTAATGCCGTTTCTATAACCTACTGTGTAAGCACAGTCTTTCTGTACAGCTATACTCCAGGCAAGGTGACCCTAAATAGTAGAAATTTTGTCTTTTTCTATCATTTTAGATCCTGTAGTCAGAAACATTAAAAATGAAATAAAGGCTCCAAAGCCCATTACCCCTGTCACTGGTAAAGTGTTAGAATTTATTTTGTAGCTGCCTTAATTCAAGCCAATAGTAATAAAGTATTTCCAACTTGCTTAGCTAATCACTCCTGGTGTTTATGGAGTAATTTCCTACTTAAAAGTTGAGTGGTGAATTTTTATGGCATGTTGCTTATCTGTTACATGAATGAGTAACTTGAAGCTGAGGAATTTCACTGAACTACATGTCAACGTATCTTGTGGTATGTACAGTCAGAATTATTTGATGGATGGAAATGTACAATCCTAAAAGTGCATCCTGGGGAAGAGAAAGGGATTTAGGTTAAGGGAACAGAGGTATTAGGAGATGCTGGGCGATCACTGCCCCTAACATATCAAGGGTTTGATCAGCAATGTGGTTTTTGTATTCTCTATGGTCTGCCAAAACTCAATTGCTATTCTGGTGTATTGTGTGAGTTTTCTGTTGTGGTTAAGCAGTTCCAAAGTAGCTGGTTTGCTAATGATACAATATCCTTCAGGAGTCCTTTCCAAAATAAGTTTCTTGTCCAGCCCCCAGCTCAAACTAGGATTAACTTGAAGTTCAGCTTCCTCAGTGCCTTGTCTAGGCAACCTCAAAGGATGTAGATTTTGTGCTCCCTTGCCAGCTTGTTTCAGTGCTTGATTACTCTTCTGAATAAATAGCCCTTTTATTGCGTGTACCTGGAATGTTGTTGCGACAACTTGTACCTTTTGGCTTTTATCCTTTTGCTGCATAAAAATATTGTGTGGGTAAAGGAATACATTTCCTGCAGAACTGAGAACATGGAATACAGCTTTAGATAATAGTTGGACTATTAATAGACTGACTGATTCCCATAATGTTTTAAATGCTTTAGTTGCTAGGGGCAATGTCTCTTACTGCTCCATTGCTGATAGAGTAGAAACTTAGCTTCCTTGGTTTTGGCTTTAGAGAGTACATAAAACTCTCTTCAGAGAGGTTTGTTTGCTCTAAGAAGTCTAGCAGCTGATTTTTGCAAGGACTGTTTCTACATTTTTAAAAATAAAAGAAATAAAGAGTTTTTACTTTTACTTTCAGTAACAAATTCAAACTCATTAAAAATTGCAGCACCCAGGTGGTGAAGAAGTCCTCAGGGAGCAAGGTGGAGGAGATGCTACTGAGAACTTTGAAGATGTTGGCCATTCCACAGATGCAAGGGCAATGTCAGAGACTTTTATTGTTGGGGAGCTTCATCCGGTGAGTATGTGAGAGTACCAATACTTGCGGTTTACTACAGTGTGCTTCTGTCTAGCTATTCCTCTGGTAATTTACTTCAAAATAAAGGAGAGCTGCCCTGCAGCTGGCTTTGGACCGAACTGGAGATACCTTTCCACAGTGTAAAGGAATTTGATTAGTGTAAGGGTGGTCACATCTAAAATTTTGCTGCTCTGAAATATTCTAAAGCCTGGTTCTTGAATAAACTGGATATGGCATCATACCATCTCTGATGTGCCCTGTGAGTTTTGTAATGACACTCTCGAACACCTCAAGGTGATACATCAGAATATCAAGATCTTTTCTTATGTTCGCATGCAAAGTTTTCATTCAGCAGCTGCTTTAATTCTTAATCGTTGAGAATATATATACCAGATTTCCATTTGGATCTAAAAGTACAATGCTGGCTCTTCATATATATATGTTTAGAAAATAGCTACTATAAGCACCTTACTTCTAGTTTGATATTCTATCGTTCCCATTTTGTGCTGTATCCATGTTCCCTGCTTGCAGTTGTTGGAGTTGGCTATAGGGTTAGATCCCACAGAGTCATTTGTCACTTTTCTATACTGTTGTTGCTTCCTGTGCTTTTAACAAGCATATTTTTGCTGCCTTAAGCTTTGAAGGCTTTATTTATAGATACAGAGCTGCTGCCTTTACTTCTTTCAGACTTTTCTTTTATGCTCTCCTGCATCTTAACAGTTGAAAACCACTTGTTGGAGAGCTAAGCTGCTAGCATGCCCGTCTGCTCTGCTCTACTGCCCATTCCTGCCTCCTATTTTCTTCTGTTTTGTCTTGCATTTGGGGTAAATATGACTGTCTTGAGTAGCATACTTGGCAATAAGATTCTTGATCTTGTATGTGTCTTAGGTCCTCTCTTGACAAATACTAATACTGCAGCTTCTCCTAATACAAAACAGTTCAGCTCTGCACCTCTGTAACCTTGTAGGCCTGTCGTCTATTTCAGATGGCATTTGATGCCAGTGAAGTTGTTCTTAACCTGGTTACCAGTCCAGTTCTTACTTACTTGACAAGTGCCTCTTTTCATTTGATATGAAATAAACAGTTGGACAGTTTAATGTACAAATACAGCACTGTCAAGGTTATATGCTTTGGGGCTCTTCTGTAATGAATATGATTATTTCAAGTTAAATTTCATGAGGTTTATGAATGCTTGTAACTTTGGACCATTGTACAGGACATTGGACCAAAACTAGTTAGATAATTTAGCCCATTAATATGTGGACTAGCTAGAATTAAACTAATACAATTGTAATCACTGTATAAGCTAAGGTTATGTGTATTGTTTAGGGACAGAAGCAATACAAAAACAGGTACAAGAAATAATGGAGTATGTTGGAAACTTGTGTTTCACTATTGTGCACTGGGAAGTGTTATTTAAGGAAGTGATCTTGCTTATGGTGGCTCAAAAGCATACGCTGATGTCTACTTTTTTGCAAGTCTCTTTCCTGGGTAAGAGCAGATACATGTTAACAGAATAGAATTGCAAACTGGATTTAGTGATTAATGTTACTTGACTGCTTTGGATTTTTGTCTAAATGTTTTTTTATTTGTTTTCTTGCAGGATGATAGAGGGAAGCTTCAGAAACCAACAGTAAGTGTAGTGGTTTTTTGTTTTTGTTTTTTTTTTCTGAAAAGCCCTGTTGTCTCCTTAGGCATTGGAAATAGTGTCTCAACTGCAAATGGTATATTCCCAGAGGCAAAAATAGTTAAGCTTGATTTAAATGTGGTGTTTCAGGTCATAAATCTCTTAAACATGTTGATCTGGCTTCAGCTTCCTGTTAACTATTCCTTTAACTTGTGTGGTTTTGAACTAAGAGATTGCTAAGTTTATAGGCAGAATGCATCGAACTAATATGTGTTTGTGGGGAAAAAATGTGGTGTTTAATAATATTCTGGTAACACTAGTAGGTATAGAATATAGAGGGATTTGTTGATCAGTTATTTTGTGACTGAATCCTTCTCAAGGTGGAAATACTGTTTACTTCCTGACTGTTTCAGTAGATTTTGAGTGTCCTGTCGATGTGGCATTACACTTATTTTCTAGGGGTTTTTTTTCTATTTTTAGTAGAATAAAGTTGTTAGCACTATCAAACTCATAAAATGCAGATGTCCCTTAAAGGAGCAAGTCCATCAGGGATTTAATTTGTACAGCTGCTGCTGTTATGTGTATAGAGGCTGTTTGCTCAGGGCTGGCTTAATACAATACTGCACTTGGGAAACAGGGATTATTTTTCAATGAAGTATAGTAGGAATAGAATATTACTATTTCTGCTTGAGAGATTATTTTAAGGAACAGTCACATCTGTAAGATCTTCCAGTAATATGAAGAAGTTGAAGGCAAGTTAATAAAGTATAAATTGAAATAATTGCTGTAGCAATTATCAATTTGGTGATTAAGGACTTGAAATAGTATACTAAAAAATAAGAAATGGAGTGGTGACTTGAATTCAGAGCTTCCCACCAAGAATAACATCTGCTATTCAGATTTCTTTTTAAATTTGGGGCAATTTGTCTAAGTTGTAGGAGCAGCAGTCATAAATGCAACTGAGAAACAGACTACCCCAGGCAAATGTATTACTATAATCCTTTGATTAAGCTCACAGAAACTTAATAAACTGAACCACTTCAAATATTAGTTTAATCAAAGTGTGGTCAGTTGGGAGTTAAGACCTATCCATATTACTTTTTACTATACTCCTGTTTGGCTTACTTGCCTGTTCTAGTGCTGATTGTAGTTACTTACGCTACGTCCGTGTTTTTCCATCATTCCAGAAGGAAGCTGGAGCCCTTTCCTCCAGCAGGACGGGTGTGTGTAGCTGATAAGCCAGTTTCACTTCGCACTGTGCTCCAGGTGTGCGTTGTGACAAGTTAGGCCTGGTGTGCCCTGGCTCTTGAGCAGCTCTCAGAAGGCTTTGTGCTTTCAAGTGTTCTTTTTGTCCTTGCACTGTATTTAAAGTACCCTTAGTGTGCACATTCAGCATCATACTTTGTAAAACCAGACTTGATGAGCTAGACCATGTCTTACTATCTTGATGTGGGTGGAACTTTTGCCCAGCCCTGGAAGTGGCAAGGCTGTTGTAGAAGTTGTTAACCTTGATAGTGAGGACATAAACTAGTCCATACTGTTTGGCTTTGGGATTAGCTTTTCAGGGAGGCTCTTACAAAACAGCTGTTGCTGAGTCTTGTTTTTTTCAGATGTGATATTTGTCACATGTTAGCCTGTGATGATTTGGATACTTGAAAAAGTTAGGAATCTTTCACTTTTTAAATGAATTGCAAATACTCATTTGTAATGAATACAGAAGTAATCTGTTTTTCAGTTATGGATCTTGTGTCACTAAATTTAAGTACAATTAATGCTTGGATCTTTTAAATGTATTTAGGCCATATGCAATTAGTAATATTCAAATTAATAAGTCTTCATGTAAGTTGTGCCCACGTACTCAGCTGGGGTTTGATCTTCTAGTGCTTCCTTTTCTATGAAAACTGCATAAGAATAAAATTATAATAATCGCTTTTGATACTGATTTAGACTTCTTGTTCAAGCTGAAACACCACACTAAATGAAGCTTAATAAGCCTTGTGGGTGTAAATCAGTTGCTTGCTTCATATAGGTTCCATGTAAGAAATACTTGTGTGTTAATTCAGTCTTTTCAATTATATTTTAGGCAAGTAAGGAATCTTAGCCTCTTACGTGACTAAAACTTTTCAGATGTAACCTGAGGTTGAAGTTAGCTTCATGGAAAAGCTTGCAGCAAAAGTCTTTGTGTTGATGTTGTTGAATAACTTCTGATGCACTGTTGATTACAGAAACTGCACTAGGTGGCTTCTAACACAACAGTCTGTTACAGAAATTCAGACAAAATGCTTTTCAAATGCAGTGCACTGAGTTGTTCTTAAATTCATCCTTCTTAATGAGTTGTGAGAAAGTGAGGGGCTAGTTAAGATGGAGAGGAGTGTCTGCCTGAGGTAAATATCTTCTTATGTTTTGCTTTCCAGGAGACTCTTATTACCACCACTCAGTCTAATTCCAGGTATAGTATAACACCTGATGGCAGCTTGAAATTCCTTATGATTATATTTCTGAAGCTTAGAAAGTTGAATAGCTTCTATCTATTATAAGCTTAGATGTCAGGATGGTGCATGAGAACTTACATTCTCCATACAGTCCAAGTTGGCATCTGTGTATCACTTTATAAGCATATTAGCTTACTGTCTATATCTGTTTTTTCTCACATTAATATGTATCGGTCTGCACCAAATGGCTTATGTTGCATGAGTCTTCGTCTCTGGGGGCATCAGGTGAATAACAGCCACTTTTTGCCATTACTGACTCTTGTACTGACATGGATGCCTCACTTTCAGAATTTGGTACAGTTGTTGCATCCAAGAGAAGAGGGTTGTGCCTATAAGAAGGAAAATCCTTCAGGATTTGGGAGGGGGGAAACACTTTGAGACACCACTGAAACAAGTGCAACCTTTTTTGACTTAGCTGGCTTGACCTGGCTAGCCCAGGTGTTCTGTTGCCTTGACTTTGAAGTCTTTGTTGGAGTGGGAAGGAGTGACTTTTGATGAAGCAAAACTTGCTGGTTGTCATTTCCTAAACTGCTGTTTCAAAAACTTCCTTCTAGTTCATGGTCCAACTGGGTGATCCCGGCAATAGCAGCAATTATTGTGGCCCTGATGTATCGTTCCTACATGTCAGAGTAAGCGCCTTACTGAAACTAATGCAAGAAGAGACTGTTGTGGGAGAGAATATAAGCAATCCTAATCCAATATGTTTCTGGACAAAAGCCTCATGTCTGAAGAAAAAGTCAACTTTTCCAGAAAACTGAACAATTCTCTTCTGCTGTGCACTTTTCTTAATGTTGCCTTCTTATTTGCCACTTTGAAGTGATAAAAAGGCAGGATTTCTCTTTCTGTATAACAATTTTATTCTCTGATTAATTATTTGATAACTGTATTGGTTTCTCTGTTAGAATATTGTTTAGTATGTAACACTGATTCTGGTTATTTCTTTAATCTGTAATGGAGTCCATAGGGCTCTCTTTACATATAAATTCTACAGCTTTAAATGACTACCAAAACTGTGCACATGTATTGGTCCATGTGCACAACTTCATGTAACTTAAAAAATTATGTTGTTGTCTTAAATGTAGTATGTTTGAATGAAATGCTGATTAAGCCTAATGTTAAAAGCTGGGTGGAACAGGGGGTATGGATGCCTGTAATCAGTTGGGCCCCATCAACCAGGCTATAATGAGCTGATCACTTTTTTTCTTTCCTCTTGATACCTGCTCTTATAGTTGTTGTAGGTACTCCTACTAGCAAACAGTTCTCTTTGGCTGCCATTTAAAAATTCAGGCAAAATATGAAACCCAATGTTTCACTCCGTTAGATCTGTCTCAGTTGTGTGAAAAGTTCTTTTTTGCAAAAAAGGCAGAGAAAAGTGCTATGTAAGTACCACTACAGATATTGTAACTGCTACTAAATAATACTGTTCCTTTTAAGCACTCAGGTGACTCTAGAACTTGTTCTGGAACTTCTAGACTTTCATAAAAATCTTTGTAATGTACATTGTGAGGGGAAAAGCTGATGTGTGGATTCTGTTTCTGACTGTTCTGTGATGTGCTCCTTGGTGCTTTACTATGAAAAGATTCTATTTTTACTGCTAAATACAAGATAACTGAAAGTTTGCATTTTATGGTGAACATTTTTAGTCATATGTAAATGATCATGAATAAAAGTTTAATTGCTAACTCTTGCTGGCTCAAATGCATTAATTTCAAACTTTTTTGAAGGCCTTAGAAGGGATACTTTTACATATTGGGACACTTATCAGAAGTACCTGTTGTGCATCTTGAAAGTCAAGATCCTTCTTATATGCAGAGAAGCCGCAAATAAAAAGTGGAAAACTGTGCTGTGGAGCACTTAGCATAGATAAATGTTTTCACCAGCATAACCTCAGCATCAACTAATTACTTAATAATGGTTTGGCCCTGCAAGTTCTACCTCCCTTAATGTTCGTCAGGACTTTGAAACACTATTCCAAGGGCTGCCTTTCAGCAGCACCAGAGAAGATGTATGCAGTATAGGCCCTGTGTCAGGTCAAATAGAGAGAGACTACTCTGTAACACCAGCTAAAAAAAATAGGGTAAGGGAATTGTTGTGAGTTAAGATTCTTGTGCATATGTCAATACAGGAATCCCTTAAGAATTCCTTAATGTGGGAATTGCTTGATTTCCTTATTTATAGTAAATGAGCTCCTGTACAGCTTCATCTGTGATGGTGTTTAGGATCTCTTTTATTTGCACTCATGTGTTTTATCAGACTTGATTTACAGATGTTTGCAGTCACAGTAGATCCAATCAGCTTCTTCCCCATGGAAATTTTAACCTGCAGTACGTTGGGATTGTGTCTAGCAAACTTTTGTCCAGTTCTTACTCTAGCTTTTCCTTTGAATGTAGTTAAGCTGAGTTTAAAAACTCAGCACTTAATGATTTTTTTTTTAGACAACCTTTTAAAAAGGATGTATTAACTCTGAGTTGATATTTAGGCTCATAAATCAAGTTTGAAGTACTGAATTTTTGTTAGTTTTTGAAAATAATAATTTTGAAATAACATTTAAGTTTGCATGTCTAGATGAGACCAAAAAAACCCACTACAATGCAACCTTTCACTTTCTTTTTCTTTTTTTTTTTTTTTTTTTTTTTTTATTTTTTTNCAAGAATTTCAGACAGGGATAGTTATGCTATGTTAGCAGACAGGGCAGTTCAATTAAAGTTTATCCCTAATGCAAAACACTTCTTACAAAAAGCCTTTTTCCCAAGCTGTGTATGTTTTGGGAGTTCTAGTACAATACAGCTCTGCTTGGGTCCTCTGTACTGGCTGTTTGTTTATGTGGTCCCCTGGAGTACCCCTGCAGGCTGAGTTCCACCTGAAAGCTGCACAGCTGGCAGGCACAGGGGGTTACCACAACGTGAACCAAAAGCTGATTGAGTGGAGATGAGCCGGCAACACTTTGGAAACTGATACAAGTGTTGATGTAGATGCATGTGGATCCTTCCCTGTACTTGGTCTGTTTGTATTTTCTTTCCCTAGTACCTGTGTAAGGTTTTCTTCAGAGGTGGATATGACTGGTTCAGGTTTTTAAATGTAAACTGATAAATCTGTGAACTCAAAAAAATAATCTGGTGTATAATTTTCCTTTTTAGTACCTTAAGGTCAGAGCTGCTTTCCGTAGGGGTTCATGCAGGAGTTCTTATGTGACTTTAGCTTTTGATTATGAATATGGGTGTGGTGAGGGATGAATGTCTTCACTATTGAAAAACTAGTTAGGTGAATTAAGGATAGTCTGTCTCTATGGTATGACAGCAAAAGAAAAGAACAGTCAGTCTGCTTTCTTCCTAGAACAAAATTCTCTGTCTCTAGGTCTGAACTGATTTGTCTGGCAGTTAGCTTTAATACCCATTTGTGTTTGGAGAGGTAGTTTTTGGTGGTTGACGGTTTAAATCAGGTATTGTATCCTGTTGTTTACTAGTACAACTTCATGATGTCAATACTGCCCTTGTATTCTGAAATAAATTATTTGGGCATTGCATTTCTGGCCTTCGTTTGCCTCTCCTTTCTTGTTCACAAGAATGCGTAGCGGCACAAAGCTCCCTTAAATGGAGACAGCCTTGGCTTCCTCTTGGTGTCTGTGGAGTGAAGCCAGCACAGCTCGTTCACTTGCTCCCTCTGCTATGAAGAGAAAAAAAATAAAAGCCCACTGTCCCTTTCTCTGAGTGACTTGCTTCTGCTCGGTGGGTCAGTGCCTCCATAGTGCTGCATGTGGTGTGGCAGTCAGGATTTTGCAAAATGCTGGAGAGGGACTGGCAAGGGGATAAAACCTAGGCAAATGGAAGCCCATCACAAATTTTAAGTCAATATATCTGTCTTCAGTGGCAAAAATAGGGGAAGATGCTATTGGTTTTATTTTCTGAATGTGTAACTAGTGAAGGTAAATGATTACTTCTAAATTCTTGGCCATTTGGAGCGAAACTTGCTGTATTTTCTGAAAGGCTGGCAATGATGATCATTAACTAAAACTCAGTGAGAATAAATTGACTGTATTATACAAAACCTTTAGAGCATTAATAGTGCTACAGTATTTTCTCCCAAATATTAAAAAAAGGATTTCAGAAATTGAAGGAACAAGGAGGGGAAGGAAGCTTGTGCTCCCGCATGCTCAGCTGCAATACCTGGCAAGATATGGGGTGAAGCTAGTAACTGACAGATCATGTATTTGAATTTTACTTTTCTTGTTTTGTTTTCCTTTCATGCTGTTACACTCCTCATGATTAATTCATTGTGTGTTGAAATACTTTGAGTTTTGAATGACTTGGCTAATAAGTAGGTAGACAGACAAGCACATGAATTCACGAGAAATGTTGGAACATCGGAGCTCAGTAGATGATTAATGCTGGATATTCTGTTCTTTCTGAAAACTAGTTAGACTTGTTCTTAATCTTTGTACGTGTAAGAGTGTGCATAAAACAATCCTTGACATTTTCTTTGCCAACTTTCTAAAACTGGGGACATACAGTGCACCTACCAATCTGTCTTGATAGCTGCTAAAACCAAGCTCAGAACAGACTCAATTGCACTGCAGAGGCTTGTGTATAAGAAACAGATTTTGACTTTTCTCCTGTGTAGTGTAGTTCCTGTGCCTTCCAGTTTACTGCACTTAGGCAGATGCTGTACTGCCAAGACCTGTCAGGTCTGTTCACTGAGAAAAGTAGCACTGTGGGGCAAGAAGTTACGTGCAGGAAAACCTTAAGGAAGGGGTTTTGGTATCTTTGGACAGAGCATCACAGAACTTGCAGACACCCAGAGTCTGGGAACTGTACCCCGTAGCACAATTCCCACTGAAATCTTGCTTTTTTCCATAGAACTTCATCTGTGGATAGAGCTGATTGACTGATCCTATTGCAGGGTGAGAGCACTCCTCGGTATCTTGAGTTTCAGCTACTTAAGTCCTGAATATATGCAGCCTTGTACTGTTTGAAATTACATGAGGTTTTTACCTGTCAGCTGTGGGAAAACGTCTCTTTTAATAGAATGTGTTTTGGAAACTGCCTTAAGGTCTAGGAGGGGGCTGGTTAGAGAATAAAAGGTAAGCCAGGCAAAGGGAGTGCTTTCCTAAACTTCTTGATAGTAAGGGAAGGTCATTCTCCTGTCACATTCAGTTGTCACTGATTTTTGAAGCCAGTTGATGCTTCTTAACATGGTTTGTAGGGATGTCTGTGAGAGCACGATAGGCGTGTTGTCTAAGTAGGTGTTGAGGTGAGAGAAGAGCTTAACCTGCTGCTTAGAAGCCCACGGGTGGTAGGCTCGTAACTGGAAACAAGCAAAGATGTACTTTCATTTGTAAACTGCACGGATTCCCAAATTGTATTTATTTGGATCCCTTTCCAGAGTAGTGTTGCAATGGATAACATTCACTGCATTGGTCTGAGGAGGACAGGAAAATAAGGGAAAGTTGGTATTTGGGCAATCACAGCTTCTGGGATTAGAATGAGAAAACCTTGTTTTATTTTTAGGTGATTCTACTACTTTTTGACTCTATTGAAATAACAAAGACATTTGAGTAGTACAGGTTATTATTTACTTTATTGTAATGGTGAGGGGATCTTCAGACCTGACGATGCTGGGTGAACGAGCTGGGGCGTGTAGATTTAAAGTTAATTAGCTACTCCCACTCCTGGTTGTGGGCTGCTCTCAGTCTCCGTTACACGCAAGATAGTTTATTGCACCTTTGCTGAAGGATTTATGATCACACACTTGAGAAGCTCAATATCTAGTAGATGTGCAAGTCTGACCAAACAAGACCTTCCTGCCTCAAGCTCTCTGAGACACCGGGGTGGTGTCTCAGGTCACATATAACACACATCAGGGGGATCAAACTCTTCACAGCAAATTAGGCTTTTTCATAAGGTAAGTTGGTGTCTGCAAATAAGTGTCAGCAGGTGAGAAGGAGCAGGAACAGTCACTGGAGAAAAAAGAAATAGCCTGTGAAGCAAGGACCACCACATCTGAGATGTGTTTGGGGACTGCTAAGCTGCAGACAGTCCTACTCTCTTCTCTCCACTATGAATTCAGCCTTGTTTTTTCCACTGGAACAGATGAACTGCTTGAATATTTACCCTGGCTTTTGGGCAAAGTTTGACAGCCTGGGCGAACTCTGGCCTAGTTTAGAGCGAGCTTGGATGAGGCTGCATCGTTCGCGTAGGCGTGACCTTGCTGGGTTCTGCTGGGCCTTGCTTCTGGCTTGTATGAACCACAAAAATACAGCTCCAGACTTGTCGCATACTTTCATGTGGGAACCTTTTGGTTTGTTCCTGAAGTTGACACAAGCTCATTATGAATCCCTTAAAAATATATTGCCGCCTTACTTCCAACTGCTAATTTGAATATTTATTTAAAAAACCCTACCAACATGGGGTTAATATTAATAACAAATGACCAAACTACTTTTTTTTTTACATTAAAAATCTGCATGTTTTAAATCCATCAGTGCAGGCGCTTTACTCTTGCATGCAAAATACCTCGTACAAATAGACTCTGACCTTATTTAGGGTGCTCAGTAGTTCTAATAACACTGCTGAAAAGAGTATCAGTAACGGGGCTCGCAGGCAAGTGGATGAGTCTAAATTCCCTTATAAATTTGTACATCTCAGTGTTAGATTTTTTTTGTTTACTATCTAAAGTACAGAACCATTAAGATCCCAAAGTATGGAATGAATTAAGACTACAAACTCTGCCTTGAAACTGCACATAAAATGAGACACCACATGTGAACGTTGTGATGAACTGCGGTTGTGTGCCGTTCTACAGAGTGTTATTTAAAAATAAGTGAGGGGAGCATGTATGTCACTCAGTGTGCTGTTCTGGCATACTGCACTCTACTCATTCTCTTTTGAGTAAACCTTCCCTTAATAACCTCATTTTGAATCCACTCATACAATGCTATCAAAAGGCAGCTGAATGTACCTGAATACTTGCTTTATTAACACAATAATTGAAAAAAGAAAAAGACTTCTACATTTTTAAACCCTCATGTAAGTGTTACAAGTTCTAGGATTCATTGACTGTATCCTGGCTGTGATGTTACCTTTGAAAATCAGTGATCAGAAGTGTCATGAAGAGAACAAGATTTCTACAGAAATTGGATTGCTGTATCATAAATACTTTTTTTTTTTTTTTAATTTAAAACTTTAGATAAATGGACACTGTTGACTCTAGTTTAAAGTCTTAGAGGGATGAACCCAGTCTATGCAACGGAGTGGGCTCAAAATGCTCTGGAATAAAGATAGCCTTCATCTAGAAACATGTCCACTTAGGCATATGTATTTTATAGCATCGGTTGTGTTGCATAGATCAGCTCTGTGTAGAGCACAATTCCATTCAGGCAGGTGCTCAGCATAAGACAAATTTTGTCTCCTATGAGTATAACAAAATAGGCATTATCTTTATCAACGTGTTGCATTATAAACAACACAAAAAGTATTATCAAAAGTTTAAGTGGCTTTTGTTTAAGTGGCTAAGAGAGAAAATTATGTACTATATACCCTGGTTATCATTTTCCTCCTGATTTCTCCATTTCATGAAATAGTCTGAGTCTTATTATTACAATTTAATGTGCCCAGGCCAGAGAGCTCTAGTAATAAACATTTCATAGGGTACATTCAATGACTTCACAAGGTCAGAACTTCATTTGATTTCCACTCCAAAAGCCAAAAATATTACATTTCTTTTTTTTTTTTTTTTTTAAACTGTAGTACTCCAAATACTGAAGCTTGCATCCAACAGTTCCTCCAGTTTCTAATGATATCGTGAGTTACCACACCACCAAGCAGTTCAGAGATTAGAAATATGACAGTCAAATAGAAATAGTGTCTGGGACTCATCAGGTCTCTTTGCATTTTTTGGCAATAGGAAAGAGTAAGAAAGGTAAGTGCAAGTTTAACAAGCTCTAATTGGCAAAATAAAAGTATGGTTTTAGGCAGTGGGCGTCAAAGACAGAGCGTATGGATTTGAGAACTCTAAGAAACTCTTCTCAGTAAGTAAGAGTTTCTTTTTTATGCCACCTTCTGAGTGTCCTGCAACACTTCACTGGTGCTGACTTTCAAAACCAAAGGATTTCTAGAGTTATCTTTGGGTAGTGACAGTCTTCCAGCCCCGCTCCTCACATGTTGCAGCTCCTGTGCTCTGCTATGCCACCGCACTCTGGCTGCTGAAGCCTCCTCAGGTGTCAGAGGATATCCTTGCTCTACAGCTACTCGGTGGTGCTTAGTTGCATTGACACAGCTGATCCAGCTAAAATGGGCACTGTTGCCTCAGTTTAAAGATGCTTTGTACTGGTGAAGCTGCATTCATGAGAGGCCTCGTGGTGGTCGAACAAGTCCACCTTCACCGCCTTGATCCATCTCTTACTCTGAGCCTTGTGCAACCTAGTGCAGTGGTAGCTGCGCTTCTCAGAGGCACAACCACAAAGGAGACGCTGTATTTATTAGAAACACTTGAGCAAAACAAACAGATTTCATGAGCTACGGTAAATCTTAATGCCAAAACGTAGTTGGATTATTGTTCTGTGTGGCTGAAAGGATCTAGATGTCTTTCTATTTGTTTATCTGGCTGCATACACGTGGAAATATGTTAACAACTGAAAAAGGGAAAGCTCTCAAAAAAAAAGCCCCACACCAATTCTCAGGCTTATCTGCTCATCCATGAGCACTGCACACTGAAAAATCTTTTTCTTTTTGAAAACTTCTATTCAAATTCTTACCTAAGAATTAAGAGCTCTCATCCACTTTCTCCCTGGAGTCCTTAATGGGTTCTGTGTGTTGCTTTTGTAACTGTGTTGAAATACAGCTGAAACAGAGGCCTGAGCCCAAACACTGAGCTGCTCTGTTGCCAGACAACACAACCAGTGAGGAACAAAAGGTTGAGGTGATCTATTAATTTTTTTCCTTGTCAAGATAAAATTACAGAAATACGTACCAGATGGCATTACCTGGCTTTTGTAAGCACTGCTGCTGTGTTTTCTTAATTCAAAGCTTTTCCTTCCCCAGCGTGGGTAAAGCAGAATTTGCCACAGACAGGGCGGCTGTGGGATTGCTCTAAACGCCCCACTGGATTCTAACCCTCCAGTTTTAATATGCCTTTAATTGAAAGTTAGGCAGAGGCAGAAGGAAACTTAGTGCCTTTAAAAAAAATATTGCCCCGAATGCTGCCTGACTGTAAATCCACACTAACTCCCACTGACCTTGCTGAAATAACAGGGCTCTGAGTTGTGGAGGGGCTTGGTCTGTGCCCAGGGGAGTTTTGAGATGATTTCCTCATTCTTGGTGGATTTTATTTTTTGTTTTTAAATGCACTGAGGGTTCAGAGGAAGAAGAAATGCTGCATATCCACCACAGAAGAGCAGAGTCTGTATTCATGTGTGTTTTCTCAATTCTTACCAATGCTGGCTTGTTGGCTGAAGGCACTTGCTGACTTCCTCTGTGGCCAAGGGCTTAATTGGCCACAGCTGAGGGTTTTTAAACAAATGTCCGGCTGTAGCAGATTGGGTCATAAAGGTGACATTTTAGGGCTGCTTATTGTGTTTCCATAATTCTTTCTTTTGTGCTAGTATGGCTTGATTTGTACATCTCCTCTCTCAGGCACCTCTGAAGATTGCTAAGCTCTCAGAGCAAATATTTCTCAGGGGGGTTGTGGAAGGCAGTTGGGGAGTTTCTTTTGAAGGTGTGCCAGGATCAGCTGTGTCACGCAAGTGCATGGTAATGAAAAGAAATCCAATGACCTTAGAAGTGAGGCAATCATAAAGTTGCACTAAGGGAACAGCATATGCTGTGATCCTTGTGGGAATCTTGTTAAGTTGATTAATCGTGAAAAAGGTTTTTTACAGTGATGAGGAATAAGTTATGTGAGGCTACGGGCTTAGCCGGAGACACATAATGAAGCTGACACCTTGAATGAGAGTAGAGCTGCCTTTTCATCTGTAAAAATAACCATTTACTAAAACGTCCACAGATGACTGAAGATGGAAAAAAATCCCTGAGATATTTTTTTTTCCAGTGTACTGATAGGTCAAAATATTTTTTAATCTTAGCAAATTATTTGTAAATATGGAGTGTGTAAATAGAAAAGAGCATAAGGTGATAAATTTCTTTTCAAAGTAAGCAAGGTTTTTACAGTTGGTTTTGATTTCTTTTAAAAAAGGGGAGAAATAATAAAAAGCTTTATCTTCCTACTCAGTAAATTTTTAAACTCGTTGTCTGTGTGTAGAATAATTTTCATATAAATATGGTGGGAAAGTCTTTGTTCTTGGTGTTTTTTGTCTTTTGGCACTGCAACGCTTGGATAAGTCTCTTATCCTCTCTCTATTGCCCTACACTAGTAGCAACAATCAATCTTTTTATGATTATCTAGGCAGTTTAATTTATCTTTCCTCTTCTTTCCCATTGCCCAAGCAGACCAATAATCTTTTGTTTACTTGAACTTTGATTGTGTCCTTCTGGACTGTGTGGAGACAACAGTACCGGGCCAGAGTCCAAGGCAAAAGAGTTAAATTGACCCTGTTGCATGACAACTCCATTCAGAGGTTCTTTGCTTAATTAACTATTTTTGTGGCCTAAGATCCATTCTCATGGTCCAGTATCCAAACTACAAGGGAGCATGTCCAGTGTAATGTGTTCCCTGAGACCTAAGACAAGTCCAAAGTCACCGGAGAGCAGGAAGCCCAAGGGAAAGGGAAGACTGTCTTGGGGACAGTGAAATGATTTAGGTGCTCCCTGGACAGCCTGTTTCCTTTTTCCCTCCTGTTGGCACAGCATGACCCTTTGCTGAGGTTCAGGCCCCCGGGTTTGGGCAGCAGCAGCAGAGGAGGCGGGCAGCTGCAGGAGTGCTGGTGGTACCAGCAGCAGTGAGGCTCACCTACAGCCTACTCCTATTCACGAGTGTATGCAAGCCCGAGCCACCATCCTTGCCTGCAAACCTGGCCACAGCTGGGGTTTGGGGTACACTGAGGTAACTGATAGATAAGAAAAGGTGGTGGTGGGTTAAGCTGTCAGCTGATCCTGCATGGGTCACTGACCTCTGCCTCTGCTCGGAGTCACTCAACAAGGATTGATGCTTTTGTTAGCATTAGGGACACTTGCGAAAATGTAGCTGCAGATACGAAGGGGTCACAGTGAATGACATCGGTTTAGCTCAGTCACACCTGACAGACCTTTTGGACCCCAAGCTCTATGCATTCTGGAAGAGCCCTCAAAGCCAAGCTATGAACCCAGCCTTAAACAAAACTTTGACTCCAGCCTTAGCCATAGTCTAGCAAACCTTGCCTCCCTTTGCCTAAATACATCAGTGCTTGTGACATTGTGACATTCAGAATGTTATTATGGGAGGAGGGCAGAGGAGGCCAAGAATTTAGTGTTAGTATAGCTAAAGTCTTAACAGTCTAAATAAAAAATTGCTGTTATGCAGACTTGAGGTTTTATGTTTGTAATCAGTAATATTATAATTTATGGAAAACTACGGTAATAATAATACTACAATCAAAACTGTTAGGCATGCCCTGTCTAGCCACCTGTTCCCCTGATTTCTTGCTCACCCTACCACTGCTCCTCTGGGTCAATGGCTTCAGTGGAGAGGTAGCAGGTGTGACAAGGCAACAGCATTCTGGGTCCTTCACTGGGATGGTGGTGTTTTTTTCCTCCTCCTCTTGAATCCACTTCAGTTCATACTAATGTTTCCCGATGCCTTTTGTGCTTTTTTTCTTTCTTCATTGGTCTGCAATTCTACATTACACGTGAATTTACTATATATGGTTCATTTTACCTGTGTTAGAAAGTTGTTCTTTATTCTTTTTGTTACTTTCTGTTACTCATAAGATGGGATTTTTTCAGCTCCTGGGTTTGTACTTCTCTAGCTGAGAAGTGTGTGTGTGTGTGATAGCCCTGCAGCCTTCAGCATTATCTTGTGCCCTGTCTCAGTCATCCTGTGCCTGTGCTCCTCTACACCACCTCTTGCAAGCCCATCTTCAGGGTCTCCTCTCCCACCATTCTGCTAAGGTCATGAATATTTCATGTTACACAGAACAACTGCTATCTATATAAAAGCTATGGTAATACTGCATGAAGACAAGCAAAGCAAGTTAGGTGTAGCTGCCTGGTAATTAAAGAAATGGCTGTTACAGCAACAAATCAAATCAAATCAAATGAAAGGACAACTCTGGGCAGGTCTAGACAAATTCAGGCAGAGCTAACCCGATAAATCCCTGTCTCAAGGCTCTGCAAAGTCAAAATAAAGCCTGTGCCCTGCTACTTGCAACGGCTGTGCTGTCTTTATGAGGCTGCATCCCAAAAAGTGTCACGGAGAACTCATTTTTTAAACCTGGGTACTCATGTTGTCCTGAAAAGTCATCCCAAATGTAATCCTGGTCTAGGCATCCTATGTAGCCTGAAGTGCTGAAATGTTGTGGTGCTGAGCATAGAGTGTCTCTCAGTTCAGCCCCATGAGCCCTTGCCAGCCCAGTCACCTTCCTGCACTGGACTTCACAGGGTGTGAAACCCCACCTTGAGCCCACGGTCACACATGCATGTGGCTTTGAAATTTGTCCTAGGTGTCCACCTTATTCTTCAGATAAGCACATGACCCATCATGACCATCCCACATGGGACAGGGTGCTGTTGCAGGGGTCCTCATAAGAATGCAAGTTCAGGCTTGTCCAGAGACCCATGTAGGCATCAGGCCAATAGTTGACCTCTGGTGCCTTCTCCACCCCTTGGGTTATGGCACTGTATCCTCATCCCTCACCCTATCCTAGGCACTGGGGCAGGGGCCTTCCATAGCGGTGGGGACCCTGCCTGAAGCCAGACCTTTGCCTTGGCCTGAAGTCCATGCCTGAAGCCCCAGTGCCTTCAACCTGCACTAGGAGCCACCAACTCATGCAGGCCTCAAAGAGAGGCAGAGAAGGCTGGAAGTGTTTGGAAAAATGCTGGTCTTTGCTGGTAGCAAGGTGAATTTTGGTCTGGCAATACCGGATGAGACCCTTTTCTCTCTGTTTTGACCTAAGTTCAACATGGGTCATGTTCTGGGAACCCCTTGCCATGTCAATTTTGCAAAGAAGCGTGGGATCCTTTATGGGCTTGATGTCCCAGTTTTTGCAGATGCTATTTTTTAATCCGGCTTTGCGAGAGAAGAATAATTTATTTCGTAATGAACATATAACGATCTTGGCTACTATTTCAGTAACTTGTATTCCTAACTTTATCCCCAGGCTCATTCCTTGATCTGCCTGTTTTCTAGACATGAGATATTTTGGAGAGCATTTATGTTTTGGAGCTATTTTGGATAAATAAATCTTATTTGGGGGGTTTTGCTTGGGATTTGACAATTTTGGTGGGTGATGGTAATGCAGGTAGGAATAGTTCTGTTGGGGCTCTGGACTGAGGTCTGAGGAAGCTTTGAATTTATTGCTCTATGTTTCAGACTCCAGGTATTCTGAAATGAAGTTTGATAGAGTACTTTTGATACACTTTTTTCCTTTTAAAAAAACATGGCTATCTTGGGCTACCACAAGGCTGCTCCTCTGAGTTTCTTCTAGAAGGGTCACCCTTCTCTCCAGTGGAGCATGTTAGTGTAAAGGGCAGCTATGCCAAGCTGTGGGTATGCACTGGCATGGTTTGAGGGCATTTTTTTAAGTCTCCACCTTTAAAAGGCCCTTTGTCCAGGATTCATGTTAGCATTTGTGCATATCATTCTAAAAGATGAGGGGCCGGTAAAGGGAGAAGGAATCTGGACTCCCTTATTTGACAAAAAATGCTGTAGTATTGTGTGCAGCTGAGCCTAATAGCTCTGACAGACATGTCCTTGTGGATTTAGACCCATTCTGCTGGAGGCATCAGCTCTGTGCCAGTGGCAGCTGGTTTACAAAAAACGGTTTACAAATCAGCAGATTAGTACAAGCCCATCTTCCTAAATAAGAGGTTTGCAGTGGCCATGACTGTGACAGATGAAGAACAAAGACAGGCATGGGCTCAGTAACCTTCAGTGGGGGAGAAAGACCTTCAGCAAGGTCAGGAACATCTGAAACGACTGGCTTAAACTACAGCAGCCCTTGGTTTTTAGTCTGGTCCTGTATTTCACCAGGCTCCTTCCTAGCTGAAAAATTTCATATAGCTATTCAATATTTGGTGTATTTAAAACATTGTCTGAGCTACTTTTCCCAAAACAATTCATATTTTTAAGTAGTTATATTTTATAATTCAAAATATCAACATTTTGCATAGCCTGTCAAAATAATGTAGAACACATCAAATGCTGCAAAGTTCTGAAACTTATCTTGAAATGAACCTATCTTTTTGCCAATTGACTTATTTTACTTACTGACAGCTCTGAGGTGGTGAAAAGCAATTTTTTTTTCTCTCAGGTAATTTATTAAAAAGCCTAACTAATTACTTTTACAGCTCTCTGAGAAGGTTCATCGTCGACAAAGAGCAAAAGAGTTCAGTCCTGCCAGTAAAACTTTGGACTGTTTTGTTTGCCAGAAGTCTATTAATCAGTAAAGGAAGTTTTTCATAGTCTGTGTATGAAAGAGAACTTAAAAGGAAAAATCTTGACACAATTTTAATTTTATTTCTTAATTTGCATACCTGTATATAATGTAATTAATTTTTCTCCCTAAGGAAAAAAATACCCCTGATTTTTGTGATATTAGGATGAGTAAAACACTGGAAATGGAAAAGCAAAATTAACCAAAGAACAGTAGATTATAATCCAGTCCCAGATCTGAGTCCAGTGAATGGGAAGAAGTGTCTTTTCTTTCATATGGTCCCTTTTGTTAGTGTTCTTAATTTATTTTGGAGATAAACTCTGAATGCTTAAGTCCTTGATCTGTCTGTGCTCTGGAACTAAGCTGCTTGTTTACTGTGGAAAGAGCATGTATCTCCATCCTTGGAGAGGATCAGAACTTGACTAGTTGTGACCCTGAGCAATCCACTCCAATTTTAACGTTGAATTGAACTTCAAGGTTGATGCCCGCTTTGAGCAGGGATCAGACTAGATGACATCAGGAGGAGGCTGAGGTTTTTCTGGAAGTTTCTTTGTATGTGTATATATAGGTGTATGCAAACACGCACTGAAAGAAGGCTTCAGCCTAATATAATTTTCTCTGAAAACATCAGTATGAAATTTAAATTTGTTTTTCCTAAGATGCTTTTTTCTTGGAGGGAAAAAATCTGGAATCAGGCTTGAATCCTGAGTGTTTTGGCATTTCTAGCTCAAAACAGGCAAATCTAAAATTCCTGTCTGTCTGCACAGCAAAAAGTGACCTGCAGCATCTGGAAGGAGCTGATGGCTTGACACAGGGTGGCAGGAGGTTGTTGGTGTCTCCACCAACCTGTCTTGGGTAGCCTTCACTGGTAACTTGTTTGCAATTTCCCTAGTTTTTTCCTCACCCTATTCCTGCTCTCCTTCGTCATCTTCTTTTCTCTGCAGGTTCCTATTATCTAGGAATAGCACTTAAATCTCATAGACTTCCTTTTCAAATGGCCATAATATGTGTGCTAAAATATAAAAATATGTAATTCATAGGAGAATGGGGAGAAAAGCCTCTTAGGACATGAAATGTATTACTCTGTCTTGGGTTTTCAGCTCAATATGCAAACACAGAGGTACTCCAGTTTCTGGAACACAATAAGAAACTTCAAAAGTTAAATGGATTTTGACAGCTATTCAGTATCAGAATTACAGCAAATATTTCTTCAGTCTGGTCTCTGAGGGTCTGATGATCCCTAGATTCAGGCATTCATCTGTGAAGCCTGAAAATCCTGTAATGTAATGCTGCATTCAAAGAAAGTTGTGTAAGAAGATGAAAATTGCTTTGCAGTGGGTTAAAGGAACAATATAATTGGGAAACTATATAGAAGGCTGATCAGAGGTTAGGATGTTGTCAGTAAAAGTCAACATAACCCTGTGTCAGTCCACAGATTTACTTCATCTTTCAGCATCTGCGCCTAGGATGCAAGAGCACTAGAGTACTTACTACTGCAGTGGAGAGAAAACCAGAAAACCAGAAAGCATGGATGGCAAAGAGAGGATCTGTCTATCTAGAAATCACTCAGAAATCTCTTAATTATTTCTTTCATTCATAACATGAAGTTCAGGGTTCAGAATGTCCTGATATTTAGATGCAATATTTGAAAGGTAAGAAGCATTTCCTTTAAAAAGGAAAATAAAAGCTGTAAGAATTGAATCGTGGCAACTATCTTTTATTAAAAATAAGGGCTTGATTAAAAGGAGCATAATTGATGACAGCTACACACGTAATACTGATTTCCGTAGTGCTTAGCCACAGGAAGTCACTGGAAAAACTGCATGTGGAAAAACAGAAATGGTGTTCCTGGAGACATGTTCAATTTATTATCTTGAAACGAAGCATTTAAACTAGAAATGGACAAACTGCTATGTGAAATGGCAGCAGCTCATGCAATCCTCTTCTACTCTCTCTTTAACTTGCTCTGACTCCTACTAAATGAGGTCAAAAGTAAAATGTACTATAAAATCCCTAAGAGCCAGCACTGAAAATCAGGTTGGCTCCCTCTTTAGTATTTATCTCTCATTTCTTTCTTTCTTTCTCTTAATGATGTGGATTGCCCTCAGCGATGCAAAGGCTGAAGCAGCACCCAGGGCGGCTGCTGCTGGGACTGGGACTGGGCTGGGACTGTCCTCTTAGGGAGCTGGGCGAGGGTGGTTGCTGCTCTGGCAAAGGGATGTACAGCAGGAGCCCGAGTGAGTGACTACTCCAGGGAGCCGTGCTGGCGGCCAGCAGGCTTGGGGGTGGTGAGACCAGGATGTCCAGCATGCTATGTCCCAGAAGCTTGTGGTGAAGCAGGCAGGGAGCAAGCACAGGAATAGGTAAGGTGACATCAAGGCTATGAGGCAGAGTGCAATAAATGTGCCTTTGCAGACCCCCAGCTCTCTGCTTGCCATGCTTTTCATTTATTACCATTAATATCCAAATTGTTTTTTTGGCCCCAAGCCTTTAAAACTGGACAGAACACAGTGTCTTCAATGTCTTGTTTGATGGTCAACAGCAATATGAGCGCTGGTGTAAGATGGGGACTAACCAGGGAAAGAGCAGCTGGAAGTGGTTTCTACAAGTGTCTCAAAATGCTGCTGTTTCTTCCAAATGTCTGTGGTTTGAGAGCTGGTAGTGCAAACAGGCTCCACTGACTCCTTTCCCCTGCTCTTATAGGGGTGATTGCTTTCTGTCCTGGTTTCGGCTTGGAGACACTGCTGCAGGACGACTGGACTGCTAATGTTGGCTCAGTCTGGGGTTTTCTCTTTTCTGGGAACACTTGTGCTTCAGCCTCTTCCTTCTTATTTTCTGGTGGGATGGGATCAGACTAGAGACAATTACCCTGGGCAGCCTCCTGAGAAAGAGAAAAAAGTTGCTGCACATTTTGCAGCTCTGGAGAACAGTGTGCTTACCAGCACCGCTGAGAAGAGCGCTGTAATGGGTTTCCCTCTAGTGATGAAAAATGTCAACTACAGAGTATTCTACATATCTAAAGTACTGGCACAGTGAGAGCAGTTGTTTCTCCCTTCCTTTCAAACAGCCACTTTGCGAGGGGAAGAAAAGAGAATCAGAAGTTCGTTGGATCTGAAATACTATGAAGTCCAAGTGTAAATAACAGGACTCTTTACCATAAAAAAACAAACCAAACCAAACCAAAAACTAACAAAAGCAACTTTTACAAATTAGAAATAAAATTGTGCATTAAATAAACCTTCGCACCAGGTTCATTATTCGATGAAAAAAAACACTACCTCTTAAAGCATGGTAAATATCATAATATATTTCTTGGTGAAACAGGTAACTTTCATCAGTTCTTTTTTCAGTGTTTGGAAAATATCTCATCTGCAGGCCTGAGACATTCACTATTTAGAGGTTTTGACCTATGCCAGGATTTACAAATTATAGCAGAAATAGGTGCTCTAGGGCTGAAAATCATCTGGGATTCACGTGTGGGTTCACCTAATTTTGCTCAGCCATTAATGCACAGGCAT
This sequence comes from Thinocorus orbignyianus, assembly GCA_013400375.1. Lineage (NCBI taxonomy): Eukaryota > Metazoa > Chordata > Aves > Ciconiiformes > Thinocoridae > Thinocorus > Thinocorus orbignyianus. The sequence goes on from VXBW01000859.1 coordinate 121,482, forward strand.
GCCCTGAAGAGCAGCCATGTAGGAGCAGAGCCTGTGTAGACACAGTGTGCTGGTGGGAGGCTGAGGTGGAGAGCAGCCAGCCACACCTTCACTAGTAGCTCATGCCTGATAAGAGAGCAGGTAATTTATAATTACAATTTGTTCAAGATGTCTTTTGCACAAATTTCTTTGGATGCAAGAAAGTGTAAACACAGAGGAACAAGGTCAGAATTCAAAAATGTTGAGAAACTGGAGATATGGATTACTTTTACCATGGAGATAAGAGAAAGGTGGGGCAGGAGCCACTGAGTACTGTCACTGCACACAGAACATCCATTTCTCTTCTGCTGGAAAAGGTCAGAGAACATTTGGGGATTGCAGGTCCAACAATACCGCAATAACACACTGCTACATTTTGAGCAACTCACAACAATTTATTGTCATTTAGACAATTATTCTATCACCTGATAACCTCTCCCCACCTGGGAAGGGGAATTGGGAAAAAGACAAGGAAACCTGAGGATTGAAATAGATTTAATTGAATTATACTAAATAATAAACGTTAATAACACTAAAGAATTAATATTGAGCCCAATACCAATATAAAATATACAAGGATTATACTCACCCGGTTCTACAGGCAGGAAGCTGTGTACTCCCAGCAGTGAACAGCAAATGTGGGACACAGCAAGCACTATAGCTTCAGAAGAAAGGGAAGGGCTGGGGCAAGAAGTTCTCCAGATCACAGCCATCAAGGAAGAGGAGAGAGAGCCTCATAAAGCTTTCTAATTTATATTGCATGTGTCATTCATGGTATGAAATAATTCTGTTGGCCAGCTTGGGTCAAGTGCCTGGATCTCGCTCCTCCTCATCCCTCTACTTGGCAAGGCTCAAAACCACAAGGACCTTCAAACCTGTATACCGCAGCTGGTTATAGAGAAGTTTCTTTTACAAATTCAGACACTAGGGTCTTGGAAATGCAGTTTTCCCTAGCACTAGAAGAGATCTTACTGAAAAGTAAAATTACCGAAAGAGAAATTAATCCTGTGTCGCTCAAACCAGGACACATACCAAGGATAGGAAGCAATGGAAGAGGCTGCTTGGGTAGTTGTGGAGCTCACACAGATAAAGGTCTTTAGGTGAGACAGGTTATTTTTAGGTGTAATTTTCTCTGGCCTTGAAGCTGGGCTTAGGCTAGCTGATCTCTTGTGGTCTTTTACTGCCTTATGGCTAGTTGAATGATGTTTCCTGCGGTTAAATCACAATTTCTGATGCCTGAGGAAGAGGTGTTGGCATTGCAGTCCTAGAGTGATTCATATGAAGAGTCAATTAAACATGAAATGTAAGGAAATGCGGCACCTCTAGTCCTGGTTAATTTGATGAGTACAGAGAACTGAGTGATTAAATGACTACATACCAAAATTTTTAATGTGTTAAGAATTAGTCACAGGGTACTAAATGTTGAAACACTGAATAGGCAGCCTGGTTTGCATAAATGGCTTGTAACCTGATTAAAACACCTTTTTGTTTATTATCCTTAGTTCTGTAGGAAAGGCTTGACGCAAGCTGATAAAGGGGGGTTAGCTGCAAACAAATTTTTTGTTGACCCTTTACTTGTAGAATCGCTTAGCACCAGCTAAACCCTGCTCTGTGTCTGTGCGCATTGAAATGACCTGTGAGAGGAGGGCAGGTAGGGTTGAAGGGATAACGAGATTTCAGGCAGCCACCTGGTACATACCAAACAGTTCTGGAGGGTTGCATTGCCATAACATGCAGGTTTGGTGAGGAATGTCCACACCTGATGGGATCACCTGTGGCTGAGGGGGAGAAAGCATCCCTCTGCCTCCAGCCTCCAGCAGACACAGATTTCTGGTGAAGAAAGGGATGCAAACAGGCAGCTAAAAAGGTGATCACAAAATATGTAAAAAGAGGAAAAGGCGTACAAACAATAAACAGCCTGCCCCTAATCACCTTTTCCTCATTCTTCACAGTTTTTCTGCATCCCACCTCAATTCTGCTAATTGTGATACCATTACTGAGATCATCTTGGCCTTGGAAGACTTTACTGAGGTGGATCCCCAGGCCTCATTTGCCTTGCAAGGTACAAAGGTCCCTCACGCAACCTTCAGCTGTCACTTTTGGCCCTTTCTCTCACACCTGCCCCCTAGACATCTGTGAAATCCAACCATCCCTTCCTGGATCTTCCCCTAATTTCTGCCAGTATCTCCCACTGTCATTTGTCACCTCCAGCAATTTCTCATGTACCTGCCAGCAATTTCTCCATGTCCTGCTGAGACAGCATCAGCGCAGGCCAGAGACCAGCTGTCTACCTGCAGCCATGATGTCTCATCTCATTTCTTCCTTCCAGTTTGCCTCTTCAGTAACCTGCCTCTCCTCCAGCCCCCAACTCTCTCCACACACATTATACATTACCTTATTTAATGTGGTTTCATCCACAGAATACCCAGCATGTGCAGAAAGACAGGGTTAACAAATATTTAAAGATTCTGCTGATTTCTTGATGTATTTTGAAAAGCAGTATTTTCTGCAAACCCCATAAGGGGAAGTGGGAGAAGGAGGGACGCTAGAGTTGCCAGACTATGCACATCCTGTGCACTGTGGTCATTAAGATTAGAAAAAAATCCACACCCCGATAATTTTAAATTTCAGTCTTAGTGGTCATGAGATATTTATGTAAACACATAACACACAGAGCAAAAACAGCAGGAAGGGTGCAGAATCTGAAAAATAATCATCATCACTTTAGTGAGACCTGAAAATCATTAAATATTTAAACTTCTCTCTCTGAGGATTTCAATTACATTTAAAGAGCAATTCTTCTCTTGCACATGACAACAAGAATGGTGTTTTCTGGGTCAGTAAATTTGCATCCAGGTTGTTTGTGAAGTCAATTATGCATATTTTAGAAATGAAAATAAATTATTTCTGTCTTTTAGAGTTGTTAGCATCACAATACTGATGTAAAAAGACCCATTGGTAATTAGAGCTTTTTCATTCTCTCTGATGAGATCACATCTTCAAATGTTAATTTTGGATATATTACCATACAAAACTTCAGGGCATCTCACTTTTTTTTTTTTCAGCAGCACATGAAATGTGTATCTTCTCAGTTTTCCTTGCAATAACTGGGGATTTTTTTTGTAAAAAATCCCTCATGTAGGCAAACCCCATAAGCTAAGAGCTCAGAACAAATTATTTTTCTCCTGCAAGTACACTTGGGCTCAGAATGGCTGTTATATTGCAATCAGGAAGCCAGTCAAAAACTCTCAAGACACTTCACAGTTTTCAGCATAGTTTAAATAGCTTAATGAAGAGTAGGATGCAATTGCTGGTGCTGGAACACAGAAACCTTCTCTCCTGTGAGACCTTAATTAATGAAGATGAAAAAAAAAAAAAAAGAAAAAAACCCTAATTTGACATCTTTCTGGCAGGCCTTGCAGGGCTGACTGTGTAGGAACTGTTTGACCTTGTAAACTCAGCAGTTTTAAAATGCTTTCAAGAGACTGTAGGTGCCCAATCTTATTCCCATACTTGCTTAAAACCTGTCTGTTCAAAACCATATTGCATCTACAGGTATATAAAAACATTCCTTTAAAACTGTGTCAGAGGTTATCTTTGATTTTGATAAAATTAACTGTTTTCCTGAATTGTATCCAAAATAACTGTTTTATGCCTATACCTTTTTTTTTTTTTTTTTTCAAGTACTTCTGTGCAGTGCTGTATAATTTTGGTTTCTTTAAGGCAAGAATTGTTCTCTTACAACCATTCTGACTTAAGGCTCACAGTACATTGCTTAAATCAGGAAACTCAGACTTCTAAGTGCTTTACAGGTTCTCTGGAGATCTTCAAGACCCGCCTGGATGCAGCCCTGAGTACTGTGCTCTAGGCAGTCCTGCTTTAGCAGGGGAGTTGGAATAGATGATCTCTACAGGTCCCTTCCAACTCTAACACTTCCATGGTTCTGTGAAATTTTAGCGGCAAGATGCTGAGGGAGCTTTGCTTGGTGTGTCAATAACTTCCATATTAGAGAACAACAAAAAGAACAGGCCACAAAAGACATAGAGAAATGCAAGGAGAGGAAAGCTGTTAAATGCACTGCAGTGGATATACGTATGTATCAGGATGCTAGGAAGCAAGGCACATAAAGCTGGCTGTAAAAATAAGCAGCTCCCAGAGATGAGTTCTGTGTCTTCGCATATGCTTTGGAGAAGGGTGTAAAACACCACTGGGCTGAAATGTGCCAAAAAAATTAATCCTGATTTAGTCAACTAATGAATAGGATCAAAACGCTCCTCATCTGAACTCATTCCTAATAAATGAGCTGAGAAATGGGACAGACTCCACTAGGAAAGCAGCCACTGCTGTTTCCTTTGTAGCAAAGAAACGGGGCTATTAACTTTCTGCTTGTAACGTAGAAAGGAATAATGTATTTCTGTGCCCCAAACATCCAAATAAATCACATATAAAAACAGTCTAGCAATTATTTTTCTTTGGGATTTATTATCTTCTGTTATTTGCAGGTAGCAAACTGCCATCACGGGCTTTGGCAGGAGCTAGGAGGGAGCTGGGGCAACCCATCACCTCCAAGGGACATGGCCAAGATAAATGCTATCAATGTTTCTTTGCTGTATGCCAGGAAGGATGGCAGCAGCTCAGCCTCACAAGTGGCCTACCTATAAGCTGCTGATCAATATGAATTAATGACAAATTTGAGAGAGTATTTTCACTCAAACCCGAGGGGAAAAATAGTCCATACCTGCAGCTGAAAATATTTTGGGTAACAGCAATGTAACTACATGGATTTTGTAGCCAGAATGAGTTACCCTAACTACTGGGACTTAATTTTTATAAATAAAAAAAGAATTTTTGCAGGCATTTTTTACTAGATTAGAAATTGATATCCTCCTTTAAACTAAAGCAAGCAAAGTGAGCATATTCACATTTGCACAAGACAGATTCCGAGATGTCTGTTACACACTGTGTATGTCCTAGAGAAGGTGCTAAACAATACGGTTGGTGTACAGTTCCCTTCAGGTTTCTGGGCAGACCACTCTTGTGGTCTTCTAAAAGAACTTAGTACTTGTTTTACAACATTGCTATGGGCCTTTGATACAGCAGTGATGAATTTTAAATTAGTAGCATTTTTAAGCTAAAATGCTCCCTTTTGCTGATCAACATGACAGTTCAGATTTTTCTGGAAGACAAATGTACTGTGAAATAATGTAAAGTTTCTGTATTATGAATGTTTATTCATTCCTAGAATTTTGTCTTTTGGGAAAAAAAAAATTGTTTGATATGTTCCTTTCATGCAAACTTCTCACGCAGAAGGTAATATAAGAAGCTGTATTTTGCTAGATCTGTCTTATTTTCTGTTATGCCATGATTTTGGCTGCTATTAATCCAGCCATGTTTGAGTATATCCTTTCTGTCATCTGTGAAATCCAAAAGCTCAGTCACTGAGTACTGTCACTCTGGAAGTTTCAGTATACATTTTTTCATTAAACAAAAGAAGAAACGGAACAATACAGGAAAGGAAAGGAAAGGAAAGGAAAGGAAAGGAAAGGAAAGGAAAGGAAAGGAAAGGAAAGGAAAGGAAAGGAAAGGAAAGGAAAGGAAAGGAAAGGAAAGGAAAGGAAAGGAAAGGAAAGGAAAGGAAAGGAAAGGAAAGGAAAGGAAAGGAAAGGAAAGGAAAGGAAAGGAAAGGAAAGGAAAGGAAAGGAAAGGAAAGGAAAGGAAAGGAAAGGAAAGGAAAGGAAAGGAAAGGAAAGGAAAGGAAAGGAAAGGAAAGGAAAGGAAAGGAAAGGAAAGGAAAGGAAAGGAAAGGAAAGGAAAGGAAAGGAAAGGAAAGGAAAGGAAAGGAAAGGAAAGGAAAGGAAAGGAAAGGAAAGGAAAGGAAAGGAAAGGAAAGGAAAGGAAAGGAAAGGAAAGGAAAGGAAAGGAAAGGAAAGGAAAGGAAAGGAAAGGAAAGGAAAGGAAAGGAAAGGAAAGGAAAGGAAAGGAAAGGAAAGGAAAGGAAAGGAAAGGAAAGGAAAGGAAAGGAAAGGAAAGGAAAGGAAAGGAAAGGAAAGGAAAGGAAAGGAAAGGAAAGGAAAGGAAAGGAAAGGAAAGGAAAGGAAAGGAAAGGAAAGGAAAGGAAAGGAAAAAATTCTGGGGTTGTAAGTGTATAAAATTGTGGCCCGTGCGACTAGATTAGAGAAAGACTAACCACCTGCCCTCCCAGTACAGCACTGGGGCATCAGGTGAAGCTGCGTGGGGCCACGTGGGAAGGACACGAACAAAAGCAGCTCTTGATGCCCTAGCTGGTGGAGCACCACTGGAGATGAGATCCTGGACTAGGTGGTTCCTCAGTTTAAGTCAATACAGCTCCTTCTTATATTTTTCTCTTTTTTTTACTTGGAAGGGGAAAAAAAATCGATTGTGGTAAGAAGCTGATGAAGTGGACAAGCCCTGAGCAACCTGGTCTTGAGCTTAAAGTAGGCCTGGTTGCAAGCAGGAGGCTGGACTGAGTTGCCCTGAACTCCCATCCATCTGGAATTATGATGTGATCCTAAAGGGAAATTTTTTTCTTGTTAAAGTAGTGGTCAGCTGTTTATTCAAAGTTATGCTATTTGATGCAAAATTTTGTAAGGGCATCTTACAGTCACCTGTACTCAGTGGTTGTTTAAGAACTTTTCCACTGTTTATGAAAGTTAATTTTTCTTTATAGTTTAGTTAAATAACTTCTGGTGACCTTCTAGTCTATGTTGGGTATAAGAATCCCCTAACATTTGTCTGTCCTTGTTTATGAGTTTCTTCAGGGAAAAGATGACTCTGTTTTGCATTTCTGGAAAGTCCCTCACTGCTGTTGACAAATAGTCTGTGGATATTTCAGTTGTAGCATATTTTCAACTTAGTTTCTGTTTATTTCCATTTACCATTTGTTTGGATATTGGCAGTGCTGGCTGTGGGTGTGGGATGTTTTAGCTTCAGATTACCTTCATAAGGGTAGTCTGTCTCTTCCATGACTTCTCAGGTCTAAAACCAGATTGTAATTTGCAGTTGAAGCTGAAATGGAGGGAGTACATATGTATTGGCTTTCCACAACAAACACTTGTGTAAGTACAGCAAAAAGTCTTTGGATTTTAATTCTTGGCAACCTGCGTTGCTAAATACACACTGAGAACAGCTGCTTCCAGGTCAGTGGCACATGATGATCCCTGTACCTGGGACAGTATGAAAAGAGGCAGGCAACCAAGCACTTCACCTGCCTGTGTGCAAACTCCCTTTGCCTTCAGTCACGCAGAGATACACAGCATCACAGATAAGGGCAAGGGATTGCTACTGGTGTGCCTTCATTGGGGGAAACAAGAATAAAAATGATGGGTGAAAAATAGAATTGTGTTGGTGAAAATACTCTAGCTTTAATAAGGTATTTACTAGTTGGAAAGATGGATAACTGCATTTCAGGAAATTTGCAGTTGTACAAGTGCTAGATGCTACTGTGATTTCATTTAACATACTTTTTCTCCTAACTGACTCAGAAGTTCAGTTCTTGATGGCTATTGTATTAAGCAATGCATTGTGATTAGTATGCTTGCAGTTATGGCAATGTAGCTATTTCACTTTCTTTCTTCCTGTGTTATGCTGGACTGGTGCCTGCAGGCTGACCTGCCAGGACAAATTCCAGGCAAGTCTGTGGTTAAATATCTGGGAATAGCCATTCAGGCAGAGGAAGTCCAGTTAATGTAGGAGTTCTGCCATTGACTTAGATTCAATAAGGCACTACCCATGGACTTTGAAAGACATTTCTTCAGTTCTCAGAAACTCTTCATGTATGTGACTCAACAGCTCATTCTTTTGCCCACTACAACCCCTTGTTGCTGTCTTAATCTCAGTCGTAACAGAAGATTTATGCTGAATCTGTTTCCTGTTCGCACACAAAAACTTTGAGTTATTTGGCTTTAGCCAGAGTTAATATTATCCTCTTAGGGGCTATGTGAATTTGGTATGAGTTGTAGTTTGTTGACATACAGCATGGAAAGAAAAACAGTTGAGCCAAGTCTGCTGGTCATCAGGAAAAGATTGTAAACTCATCAGCCTTCTTGGGAAGCTGTTTTCCCGTTTTATAGTATGCACCTGTAGCTATGCGTAAAAAGTGATGCATGATGTAGACACTTTGAAGTGCTATATTTGCTTTTTGTAAAGATCAACTGAACAAGTTCGGTTAGGAACAGAGAAAAAAACACTGGTCTTATTCAGAAAAACAACAAAGAAACTGCTTTTCCAGCTACCTTTCATCTATTTTTCATTCAAGATAAAATGCCTGTCATTGAAATACTGCAATGTAGTGTGAAGCATTAGATAACCACAAAACAGTTTAGAAACAAAGACATAATTCACAAGCCTGATTTTTATGTGGTGATGAATCCAAAAGAAAATGGAGCATCAGCAGATCGGAGGTGGCGGGCTTCACTGCATAGAGTCAGTTGATGTGAAACCTCCTGTTGTCAATAAACTTCAAGCCACCTTCTGCATGTCATAAATTCTAAAGAAACCAGCAAAGGGAAGCTATTCTTCCATTTCTAGAGAAGAAATTAATTTAGATATTTTCTGTGCTTCTGTAAGATAGAAGAAGCCTAGCTCCACTTCTTTAGGAATTACCATATGATTTTCATTGCTCTGTGCAGCTTCAAAGAAATCTGTTCTATGGCCATGATTAAGCACCCTCAGTGGAACCCCAACAATGAAGATTAAACAATTTAATTACACTTTCTGTTGCCTACCAAGAGTTCTTATATCAAAAGGAAAGACTTGAAGTATCTAATCTACTTTTCCTACTTTATTTTTGAGTCTACTCCTTGAATTTGATTAAACTTGGGTAATAAAAATGAACATTTCTTTCCCTTTTATTTATAGCCTTTTACTTGCTGTGCTACTAGATTGCAGTGGTACTCTTTTTTTTGAAGAGATGTGTATGAATCTTCTGTTTCTGAAGTCAAGTGATTTGCCCAAGATTCTGCGACTATTATGAAAATCAGAGCATGCTAAAATTTAATTCCAAGTCTAGGAATCTAAATAAAAAAGAAAAAAAAAGGATAAGAAATTGCTGTATAAGTGGTGTTAGCATCACAGTTTGTTTGTGACAAATTAAAGCAATCACTTCAAAAAAGACAAAAAAAAAAAAAAGATTTGTATTAGAGTTGATAAAACTCCATTTTCTTAAAAGGGTACTATGTTTTTTTCAGTCTTAAATTCTGGGCTTGCAAAACATAGAAATTTCCTTTGAAACATAACATTTATTCCTTATTGAAATTCTTCTTTTCCAAAGTTTTGAATTGAACAACTGAATACAAGAAGAGTTCTTATATGGATCATGAGGAACCCAAAGAGACATCAAGAAAACCGACAAATTCCTACAGAGGCACGTGGATATTTGGAACAAATGAGGTTGGACCTAAGAATTCTACTGACACATTCAAAGTCTGAAGATAGCAGATAACAAGAGATCCTGAAACCATTTACCTTTTCAAATAGGCTACTCAATTAATGATCTTCCAGAGCAGATAGAGAAACGTTTAGAAGTGTTATGTTTTACAGCTCTTCACTAAGCTCTAGAGTGCTGGAGGTAACTGTAAAAGTAATAATGTAATGATTAATAATTTTAGTAACTCCCAAAATATTATTTACGGCAGTCTGAAAAATCAGTTGCTGTAAGCCACAGTAGTTCAGGTAGCAGCAGAGAGAGAGTTGTATCACTGGAAACATAAAAGAACACACATGTGAGCACATCAGGTACTGAATATTGCCATTAACTAACCAGGCAGGGAAACCTGGCTCCTTCCAGTTCTGCATGGAAGTGGTAACAGGGCAAGTCAGAACAGAAGACAGAAAAGAACAGGAAAAATGGTTCCTCAGGCTGCATGATAGCATAGTTCAAATTTACTATGAAAAATGTTCTTTATTTTCAGCATTGGCAGGTGAAGAAGTCAGTAATAACCACTGCTGCCCATGGGGGATAAATGCTCAATGCAACTGGACCTTCTCCACTAAAGCAATTATTTGTATTTTTTGTTCATCGCTCAGTTGCAAACTAGCATCAGAAGGACCAAAAAGACATAGAGGTTGACAGAATATAATGTGTGGGAAAAAAAGTCTTATTCTTTACTCTTAAGTAACTTTTCTCTGGTATCTGTACTTGTGCATCTCACTGCAATAGCTCTTTTCTGATGGATGTCATTTTCTGATGCTTGCTTTATAGCTGTTCAGCACTTCTACTGCCCTACCATCTGTTCTAAACAGTTAAAGACACTTTTATTCTCAATTTTTCTTCAGGGACGTAGAAGAGGCATCTGCCTCCAACCATTTAAAAGTTCCTAATATACATTTGCAAAGTATTTATGCAAAATAACTCAGATATATTTTCAGTAGGTTTTACAGATGCCTGACAAAAATGTAATTTGCTTACACTCTTAAATAAAACATTATTGAAATCTGGCATGCATGCCAACATGCAAAACTGCTTATTTTATAGAAGAAATTAATAAAGTTATGCTTGAAATTAGTGGAGTTCTTAACCCAAATAATTAATTTTAAACACGTTCGTAAGTATTCTGCTGAATGAGGACCATTAAATAACTTCATATTGCAATTTTTTGAATCTGTAGTCCTAACAGTTCTGAACCTTTTTAGAAGGACACATTTTACGAAGGCTTTCCATAACAAAGCTCTGTGTAAACAACTATTAATCCAGTTACCACATTGGGAACTCTGAAGTGGAAAAGGAGACTTGTTAAAGGAATCAGAGTGGATTTAATGAGTCTGAGCTGGGCTTAAAACTAAGGAGTTTCAGTCATTAGGCCATGGAAATAAATCTTCTCCTGACCCAAGTCTATCAACAGAGGAGATGATGGTCCTGGTGGGTCCTCACCACAGTCTGCTGGCAGACCCTCCCCACCATACCTGCAGAGCACAATTTGTATGAGTTAAATTGTTCATACAGGTGATCTAAGACAATTTGGTAATTTTTCCGAATTTTTCAATTGCTAGCAGTGAGTGAGAGTTTGCAAATATGCAGTAGGAGCTGTTGCTAAATGCCTTAGGAAAAACATTTTCTTCCATTGTATAGACATCTGCTCCAGACTCCACTTATCACCTTTCCTAAACCCTAAGGGTTTATCAACATGACTGGGTGTAACCCAGACATGGTGGCTGAAGGAGTCACCCATTCATGGTGTGAAGAGAAATTTGCTAATTAAACCAGATCTGCTGGGGCTGCTACAATCACTGAGGATGTATACAATGTATAGAGAACAAATTTTTGTTGGAATAAATTTCTAAATATCTTTTTTGTTGTTGTTGTTGTTGTTATTGGCATTCTTTATAGTAGAATCTCACAGCTCTGCTTTAATCACAAGTCATCTCTTGGGTGCCCAGGCAGAGGTCTTGGACTCCCCATGGCACCTGTGTTGGGTCTGCTGGTTGGATTTTGCAGTTATATGACTCTGATTCAGCAGCAAACTGCTGAGCTGGCTTTATCTTCCCGAGTGTGAAGGATGTAAGGATCTGTCAGCACACAAAAAAATTCCAGTCAAAAATAGGTAAGATGTTACCTCCTAAAAATATGATAGGAAAGTTTTCCAAGAAACTTTGCTGTTGCTTGTCATAAATCCTGTAGGAAATGGTGAAGTGCCAGGAAAAGGATGTTTGCAAGGCTCTGGGTCATTTCCTGCTGCCCAGTAGGGTATTTGCATGGATACCACTCGGGAGCCAGGGCAGGGTGGGATATGGTCACACTGTGGTGCCCGGGCTTGGGTGCCCCAAGTTGTCTGGTGGTGCCATGACCCAGGAAGGGCTGCCAGTCCCAGTTACTGGGGGATAACCACAGACACAGGACATTGGCGTTGGACTGTGAGAAGCAAGCAAAGGTACTTATCACTTTTTGGTGTACTGAAAAAATTTGCTTGGATTTTTATGGGGTTGTATTTCTGCAGCACAAGCTGTCTGCAGGCAAATCCAAAATCCCTGCTTCAAAAATGAGGTTGCTGGAGATGTCAGAAGAGGGTCTTGGCATTTTACATCAGATAGAAGGAAAATAGAGGCACTTTTTTTGTGTGTTCAGCTTTCCCTCCCTAAATGGGCAAACTATCTCGAAGCTTTTGGTAAAGGAGCAGAGGGGAAAATCAACTGACAACAGATGTTCATTGTGTAAAATTTAATTCCAAGTTGTTAAACAACTGTAAGCAGGACTTTTCTAGCTTTTATAGTTGGCACTATCACTTTGTATTCATCACACAATAATTGGTAATACTGTGTGCCTTCTGTTATCTCTGTATGCCCTTCATTCTGTTCAAATTTCTAACAACACAGCAATGCCATCAAATTTGAAGTACAGCAGCTGGAAGATGAAGAGAGCGTCCTTAATGGGATGATTTTCACACAAATACAATGTTTGGGGAGCTAACTGCAATGTTCACTTACCTGAAAGACAGAAAACTTCTTGGCAAACAAATGTCATCACCAAGCCAGTATATTCAAGGTAGAAATATCTCGCTGCCCACAGTACTTTGACTTGCTTATCAGTCATTCATAAGAGAAGATGTATGACACTGAAGAAAAGCATTAAATCAAAGTGATTGAATCATTGAATCACGTAGGTAGGAAGGGACCTTTAAGATCATCAAAACCTTAACCTAACACTTCAGTCCACCACTAAACCATGTCCCTCAGCACTACATCTACACATCTTTTAAGTATCTCCAGGAATGGTGACTCAGACACTTCCCCAGACAGCCTCTTCCAATGCTTGACAACCCTTTGGGAAAGACGTTTTTCCTAATAACCAGTCTAAACATCCCCTAGCATAATTTGAGGCTGTTTCCTCTTGTCCTATTGCCTGTTACTTGGGAAAAGAGACCTACAACCACCTTGCTATAACCTCCCTTCAGGTAGTTGTAGAGAGCAACAACATTTCTCTTGAGCCTCGTTTTCTCCAGGTTCTCTTCTCATTTATCACCTTTTCTCCGTATTATTGCCCAGAGTCAGCAGATGCCAATGTGTGTCCATTCCTTAGCTCACTGATATAGCTAAAAACCAATTGCCACTGGGGTTCTGATTTTGGGAAATTAAGTATGTGATAGGAAGGTGGAGATCTAGTGGGGAAAGTGTGATGCTTAATATGCAATAGCAATATGCTTTTATTCCCTCAAAGAGATGAAAATTAGGGGTTGCTTTGTATTCACAGTCATATTATGTTTGAATATTTGCATAGACAAAGAAACTAAGACACAAAATGCCTAAGAGGTTTCCCTCATATTAAAAGCATTTTCTAGGTGGAGAATAATTTTACAACCAATGAGGGAAGCAAAGGCTTAAGAGGGGATGCAGCTTCAGCACCCGATATGGCAGGGGGTGGCTTAGCCGCTGGGCTGTCCTGAGAAACACAGGCGGGACTGCCACAACGTGTCACCCAGAATTTTGTGAGCACATCTTGGGGAGCAAATCCTGTAAGCCTCTGGTAGAGTGCTGAAGTGAAGCACCAAGCCAAGCAGAAGTACACAGACCTTTTTGTTCTTTTGAAGTATCAACATGTGAGTTTTTTGTAAAACAGGCTACGCCGTGGGGGTCTATGCAGCTTCTGGGTCACAAGATAAGGAGCTCAGGCCAGAAGGAGGTTTTGCAGAGGGTGACTGTAAGGTAATTTTGTGATTAAGCTTATTCTTAGTTAGCTGATCCTGGACATGTCTCATGCAAGTAAGGGCATCCTGGGGAACATGCGGAGTGGAATCCTGAAGAACGCATTAAAATAAAATCCAGATGCTTCACTTGAATTTTCATCGAGGTACGGGCTTGTCTTTTATGTTAATGTAGGTCAGTTACCTCTGTGTCTCTCATCTTTATTGTTTTTCTTATCATCTTCTAGGATTGTGGAAGAAAATATTTATGTTGTGGATTCTGAGGTTGCCAAGGACAGTTGGCAATTCTGTCTGTTTTTCAAGGGTTCTTTGAAACTCTTCATAACAGCTGTTTATGATGAAGTTTAGAAAATAGGTTGAAACTTACTGCCTGGCACACTGAGCAAACGTACTGCATTCAGATCAAGCACTCATGATCTTCTTTCTAATACTAAAATATGCCATATTCAGCATAAACTACAGTTTGCATTAGAAACTTCAGTTTTCGTGACTTGGAAATGTAAGCCACATGATGTCACAGAACTACAGCTATTGATAGACCTCTCATAACTGAAGCGCTGCAGGGAGCACTTGTCACAGAATCACAGAATCACAGAATCACCTAGGTTGGAAGGGACCTTTTGAGATCATCTAGTCCAACCAATGGGGGGAGGGAGGGGGGAAACAAAAAAAAAA
>VXBW01000859.1:136841-153203 GCA_013400375.1 Thinocorus orbignyianus
GCTGGGACCTCCCCAGTTTGCCAGGATTGTTGGTAGATGATGGAAAGTGGCTCTGCAAGCACTTCTGCCAGCTCCCTCAGAACCCTCGGGTGAATCCCGTCAGGGCCCATAGACTTGTTTGTGTCTAGGTTTTGGAGCAAGTCCCTCACCATCTCCCTTAGAATTATGGGGGCTTCATCCTGCTCCCCGCTCCTTACTGCTAGTTACTGTCTGTGGAGTAGTTTCTAAAAACTGCTGAGGTCTAAAAATTGCTGAGGATAGGGAACGCCGTGCCATTCCTAAAAACTCTAGTAATTAAAACAGATAAGAAAATAACCACCTTTCACTGTACTTTCTTTTTTTTTTTTTTTCTTTTTTTTTTTTCTTTTTTTTTTTCCTTTTTTTTTTTTCCTTTTTTTTTTCTTTTTTCTTTTGTACAAAGGCTTTAAGGTAAAAGACGTGGCAGTGCAAAGCTGTCATTCTTTGGTGTCTAGGAAGGTGGTGCTAAACTACAAATTATGGCAAAAGCCGAGGGAGTGTGCGGTCTTTGCAGGTAAACAAGGAGTTGCTGATAGTAGTTATTGTTTCCTGAAATGTGGAAAGATTGTAGAGGGAATGTTGTAGATAGTTGAAAAGAAAGGTGGATGGGCTTAGGGTAATATTATTTGTGGTCTCCTAATAACGTTGCCTGTTTGGTGTTAGGAGCTCAATCCTTTCTGCAGCATCTGCTGCTTTTGTCTCATGAGAAAAAATCAAGATCTGCTCTCAGCTTTGTGGCTTTTTTCAGTGATCGGTGAGAATCTATTATGAGAACTCCTAGAAAGCTTAATTAATGTGCACAGACATGAAATCATGTAAAAATTTCAAGTGTTGACTAAAATGATATTTGAAGTCATAAGTGTTCCCACTTACTTCCATCACCTTTTAAGGACACGTTCACCGAGACCTGGGTATGATGTGGCTGGATCTGCTATTTACAGATAGTAATTATTGCTGTCCTGATTGTGAACAGCAGATGGAAAGATTATTGCTTTATTTTTCATATGAATAATTTGCTCATTTAGAACACATTTGAGTTTGTGGATTGTTCCCTGGCTATTTGCTGTGGTGTGCTGGTTAGTTTGGAGAGACGGGCTGTTGGGAGAGGCAGCAGTTCCTAAACAGGGATCATCTGCATAACCCTGTAGCCAGAACAGCTGTAGATTAAGGTCTATGAGATGCACATTTGTGACACAAACCTGCAAATTCGTCTGGGCAAATGTTTCACAATATCCTCTAAATGTCAGCTGAGGGAGTACCTGACTTGAAATGCTTTTAAGAAATATACTCAAGAGTTTCTGTAAATGTGTCCCTCTGGGTTCCTCAGGAAACTCATTGTTTTGTTCTGAGGGTTCCTGCCGACTTGCACAGGCTTTCTGCAGCTTCAGTTCGTCACCTGATTCTTACAACACTCATTTGTGACAGATGATTGCTATAGCAGAGAAAGAGACAAAAATACTCATTCCAGGCCCACAGAAAGAATGAATAATGACATTTAGTTTAGAATCAGCATTTCCCGAGTCCTATCTCTGTGCTCATTACTGGTTTACGTGGCACAGGAAATACATGTATAATTACTGTCAAGTCCTTATTTCCACAAAGTAAATTATTTCTGTGTGAAAGTGTGTTCCTCATGTAATCTTGTACATTGCAGTAGTGATGTATAGGCAGTTCCAAAAATACCCACATTATTTCTTGTCATTAAAATCTCAGTGAGATCTGCACAGAGTCACTGCAGAAAGAATGGCCTGAAGAACGTGCATGGTACACAGAGGTCTAAAAGACCATCCTGCGGTTGGCCTCCAGCAAACCACCTCTTATTCCCAGGGAAGAGACAAATGACCCTTGAATTAGAGACAGGAAACTTCCCTGGGGCTCCAAGGCTAAATATAATATACTTTCTAGAAAACCATCAAATGTCTGCCATTTGAAAATTGGAGACTCCCATGAGTATGGCACCAGCAGGCACAGCAGGAGAACCCGTTACAAACCAACAGTGACCTCAACATGGATATACGCAAGTGCTGGTTGCTGCTGAACTCTATCACAAGGTGCAGCAATCAAACTACCAAATTGAGCATATAGCAAAAGTGTATCTTGCACAGCAAGAGTGTGCACATTTATTATAGCATTGCCTGATGACTGTCGTGGTTTGGGCCAGACTGGCCTCTGAAATGAGTGACAGATGCATTCTTCAAACCAAGACAACAATGTTTGTAGAAGTGTGTTAGATCTAAAAACACATTCCTTCACTCCAGGGAATACACACTCATTTTCGTGACATCATGATGGTTTTCTTTTTCAGAGTGTTGCTTTTTCTTTGATTTTGTGCATGCATGCATTGACATTTATGTTGTGTTTGATAATTATTTTGGAGACGTTGTGTGAGAAGGCTTTTCTTAAGGAGGAGCACAGGGCCAGTTGTCCATGAAAGGGAAATCGCTATACCACATCCCTCGTGTGGGTGGTACAGCGTGATGACTAGCCTGTGGGTAAAAAGGGGCTGACTGTGACATTGGCAGTTGGTTTAAAATCAATACTTTCAACATTAAAAATGCATGTCTTTACAAATCCACAAAAAAAAAATCCATATACATGACTTCTGGTATTCCATCGCAAAAGCTGACAACTACCAGCGAATGCAGCACTATTTTTTGAGATGTCTATTTTGAGATGTCTCAGCTATTTTTCTCAACCAGTGTTACGCACTTGAATACAGTGACTTTGCAGCCACACGGAGGAGGAGAGGGTGCCTGGACCTCACCATCACCTTGCCTCACCTGGACATCACCAGGTATCATGCCAAAATGCAACTGGTGGCATTCTGCAAATCTGTGCTCTGCCATTAGGATTTGGCTTTTCGTGTATTAAACACAGAGTAATGCAGGACAGCACACAGAATAGCAATTTACTTCCTGCTCCTCTATGGATGTGGTAGAGCTAATGAAGCAAATCAGATCTCAACGAGTATAGCCACATATTTTGTTTGTGTATAAAACAGCTGTAATGAGACACTGTTAGGGCTGAGAATGTTACGGTTTTAGTAGAAAAAAGAATTAGCATTGAAATTGCAGAACAAGCTTGTTCTTCTAAAAAGTGAAAAGGTGCTTGGATAATTGAAGGTTAATAGAGTTAATTGTGGGCAGGAATACAAGAATGCAACTCGTGCTAGAGAACATAACTGTGATTCAGATAAAGAGGAATTGTAATTAAATGGAGGTTGGATACACATGATTATGCCAAAAAGGTTTCCCAGCACAGAACTGGGACGTTTCGACACGCAGAGGCGAACACATGTATGTGATCTGGAAGCAGAGATGCCACCGCCATCAGATTCCCCGGGTGTTCCACCACTGTGGAAGTTTGCCCATACTGCCATGCCGTGTGGCAACACAGGCAGCAAGTGCAATAGCAGGCAATAAATTGAGTTGGTTTTTAAGTCTATTTTGCTGGCAACCGTAATTAGCAAGTGATCTCCCTACCATCGCCCCAAGCCCCAAGATTCCTCCTTCCTGCTGCTCCCCATTTTCACACCCTTCCTGCTGTGGGGGGAGCAGCTGGGTAGGAGCTTGGGTGCTGGCCAAGGCCAACCTCCTGCAGTCCAGCTCTGGGCTGGAGATGGTGAGGGCATCCCACCCCCAGCCAGAGGGACAAGGCTACTACAATGTCCCCAAACTGCCACCTCTGGCAAACGCCTGCACCAAAGTAGTATCAGCAAACTTTTATACAGATGGGTTAATTGTAGTTGCCATATATGACAACTGAACCTGAAACTTTCTATTAGTTTAAAATCCTGATACTTTCTTTTAGATAGTACTTTAGGTAGTGCTAGACGGTACTATCTAGTACTTTTAGTACTGTCTCATCTCCTTCATGCAGATAATTATAAGATTACTTACTAAGTTTTTTCCATAACTGGCATTATTTTTTACATGGATATTTAATATTAAATGCAATAGTTTGATACTGAACACTGACTGCTTCACTGAAAGAGGTGCCTGTGCTTATTTCTTTTATTTTATGAGTTACAAATGTCCCTTGACGACCCATATGAAATGAAGGGAATCAAAGTTATTCCTTCCAGGACAACCACAAGACTCCCAAACAAGCTTTTTAAATTTCTTTTTCCTTTTCTTTCCTTTACTTTAAAAATATTTTTGCTAGATTTTTAACTTTTAATTAAGTATCATTATTAAGAACACATAAATATATTTAATTTGTATATAGGATAGTATTAATTCACATTCTTCTAAAATTTGTATAGGTTATTTTACATAAAACAAACAGAATAAACCCCCCCTGAGAACTTACTAAGAAAAACTATCAAATATTTCTGCTGTTCAATTATTTACACTACAGTTTGGAATCACTGTTTCATAATCCTTGGTATAGTATATCATAATGATATATATTCCCAGCTGCCTGAGGAGAATGTGCTCTGTAGTTTTATTACTCTCTATTCTGAGCTAGCGAACATCTCTCTGGGGACTAAGCCTTTCCCTCTACACCCCCCACCTCCCACATACCCCCCCGAAAAAAGGAGGAAACATCTTATTACTTCCAAATTTCTCTGTTTTTCTAGTGCCAACTGTATTCTAGATCTTCAATTGGACTTCACAACCATACACAACCATACAGAGGCAAGTTATGTCAGATCACTGTCATCTTCAAGCTTGCTCCTTGAAACTTCTTATCCTTTATTTTTTTGTATTTTTTTTTAAATCTTTATGAGTTCCCATCAGTTTGCAGGCTGTAATCAATCCTAACAGTGAGTTTTGACTCAAAATGTGTCCCCAGTGTTTTTTGGACCTAATCTTTATCAGGGTAGGTTGCTTATAATTTACACATTGGAATAATCTCATGAATATTAGGATGTATGTCATCCCTTGTCACAGTAAGATGAAGCTGAGGACAAAGTGAATTGAAATTAGTTGAGAAAATCCCCAGCACATCTTCTTTGTCTTTTTATTTCTGCAGCTGGCATGTGATACAATAATTGTCTTATTCATGTTCCTGTCTTTTCTGCCTAGTAAGTGAGTTTGTTGAAGTTTCTTGTTGAAAACAGGCATTTATTTGCAATCATTCCCAGGATCATGATTCCATTGCCTAAAGTGGTTGTCAAAACCTTATTTCCATGCTGCAATTACTTATGTATCAAGGTCATTTTTATACTCAATCAGTCATGCACAACAACATTTTTCATTTCCAGTCTAAAATCTTATTTTCTTTGCATGACTTTCTGTTTATTGAAGCTTAAGATTTGAAGTTTTCACAAAATTAATTTACTGAAGGTATATTTCTTTTTGTCACAATACAGCAAGTATACACAGGACCTAGACTCAAAGAGAGGTCACATAGATGACAGAGTAACATTATTATTCACAAGCCAACTCTAAGGATGTCGGCTGCCTATACTATACACACAAGTTTTGGCATCCACAAAAATTAAGGCAGAGATGGGAAAGCTGCACACCTACCTCAAATGCATTTTGAGTAGTCTGCCATACAATGTTTCTGGAAAACAGTATTTCACTGGCAAGTGATGTATTTTCATTTCCTACAGGAGAAAGGAGCATATATACATTTACTAGTTCTGCAATTATCAAGTCTTAACTCTGGAAAATGTGTTTAACTACCATGAAAATGTCATTGTTTTAGCTCTGACTTCCTAGTGGTTATTTTTGTTCCACAGGTTTAGTAACAATGACAGTTTTATATTGGAAAGTTACTGGCATAGGCTATAATTTTGTGCTTTCCCTGAGAAAAAGGGAAAGAAACTTGAAAAACAAAACATTGAAATGTTTAAATATAGCTTGTATTTAGCAAAAAGTGAAACTGAACCTTCTGGTGACTTTTCTTTCTCTCCCCAGCTGAGCATCATCCAGTGAGAGGACAAAGCACCTTGTGCTGCCGGCCATGCAGAAGGTGTTCTGCACAGCTTACTGGTAAACTGAATGATCCAATGGAGCAGGGACAACTTTTTAAGGAACAATCTAGGCCAACAGCCTTCAAAATCACAACAGGGCATTCTATAACATTATGTTTAAACTCAGTGAATGCAGCTGTTCTCCAGTGCAAAACTGCCACCAGATAAAGTGATGCTGCAAAAGGGATCAATGTTCTCTAAACTGCATAACTTGCTGGACTAATCTTCTTCTTCTAACTTTGATGAAGGTGTTTGCTTTAAACACAAGTTGAGGAAATAATTTTTAAAATGTGGATCCCAACTTGGTTCATAGGGACCAACAGAACATCAGCCTCACAAGGAATATGGGAAGAAGTAACTAGTTCCCACAAAACTTCTATGTTAGCAAAAGCCATTTAACTAATTTTTCTGCAGCCAAACTACATACGTATAAAACTTTAATACCCTTGAAATTTCATGGGGCTTAAATAATCTTGCTGGTGGTAAGTATCTAGCTAGGAGGAAGACTACAAATCAAGCTATGAAGCTCCATTTTTTTTTCTTCACTGAAGAGATTTTACTAAAAAAAGGATTCCCAAAAGCTTTCTTCTACTGAGATTTGAAAGCATTTGAGCCTTGTATTTGTCTTTTCTCCAAGTTAAGAATGCTAATATATCTGAGCCCAGGTAAAGGTAGTTTTCTTCTGCTGCTTCTTTTATTTTGTCCTCATTTTGTCAAGTATATTGTCAGCTTTTTCACAAAGCAGGTAAGATGATATCCTTTGGAGTTTTATATGTAACTGTTTAGCTAGTGAGGTGATGCAGGTAGTAAACAAAAATCAAGAGGAGCACTTTATGGACTGAGGCCACATCCCGATACATGCTACTTCTAGATAGACAAGATGGGAAGGAGAGAAGTTTAAATGGAATATTGGTGGGGTTTTTTTTTTTCAGAAAGTTTTAAATGAAACAATATTTAAGGCTAGATGGTTTTCTTAAACAGACATCAGTGAAGATCTCCCTGCCATTTGGCTTCCTGAACATTGTGTATGCGTATGCCCATGCCTCTTACTGCTGCATTTAGCTAGAATCTGGTAATGGGGCTTGAAAGCAAAGTATACTGATGGAGTACACTACTGGTTGGGCACTTTGGCTATTCCACAGAAAAAGCACCTTTAAGGGAAATACCGTATGTTCTCCTGAAATTACAGAACATTTATAGAGTTAAACTCCCCTCCATTAACATGCCCTTTTGCCAACAGGAGAGTAACTAGGCCTGCATGGTAAAAAGAACTCGTGTTACGCAATTCATCCAGGGGCACAGCCCGTGTCACCAATTACAAACATGTGAATATCAGAAGCTACTTACAGACACTAAGGTCTTTCTTCTTTTTCTCTGTGGGCTGATGATGCCGAGGGAAGCAGCCAAGAGGAAAGGAGATGGTCACACCTCCTTTCCTCTGCAAGTGTCACAGCTCCCCTAGCCTGTGAATAACTTTTAGACCTAACCATGACAGGGTGTGTAACGCTGCTTCAGCAAAGAGAACAATTGAAGGCACCTTGAAAGGATGTCCCTTGCACTGGACAACTCCATATCCAGCTGTCTTTTAAATTAAACTCCTGTCTGTTCCTTATTGCTAGTTATGGCCTGATTCCATTTTTCTTATATACAGGTTTGCACTGGTTGCCAAAGGGCCAGAGAGAATAATTTGTTGACTTTGCCAAGACTTTTTCTAACACCTGTAACCACAGCATTTATTCCCAGCTAGGGAGCCTGATACTGAGGCCTGACACAAATGTCAAAGTATGACAAGGGCATTTGGTGCAAGAACTCTAGTACTGACAGCTTTACAGACAACCTTAAAAACTTCTGTTCTGATGTCTCAAAGGCACCAAAGAACCAGGGATCCAATTTCCAAATAGACAGTTCCTTCACATAACCCTTAAAGTACATTATGCTTCCATGTATGCTGGGAAGTCCTTGCTACTGAAAAATCCTAGAAATAAATCTGATTTCAAATAACCAAATTCTCAGTCTGTTTTGTCAAGCTGAAGCAAAACACACACATTGACCGCAATGGTCAATGCTTGCTGTTTGACCACAAGCCTGATGTAGAATTTCATGTACCTGTACTGTTGGACAAATATCATTATGTGAGGTCAGCATGGCTTCCTTCCCAGAAAGTTTCTAGACCTGACAGTTTCTTCAGTGCAAACAAGGCCCTAAAACAAGACACAAATAAATCTGTTGGCTGACCTATCTTTGCTGCAACTATACCATTTACTATAAATAAATGGTTTCCAAACCTTGCTTTAGAAAGTACTCCCTTCTCCAGCAGTGAAGCCCACTGAAAACAAGCCATAGATGGATTAATAAGAAAGCAAGGACTGGACCCAGACTTACAGGAAAAAAACATAGCTTGTCAGTTCTGTCATTGATGTGGAGGTTTACAATGGCTTTCAGGCAGCTTGATATGGTAGAAACTCCTACAGGAAGGGCAAAAATAGCATTACATTTTAGTTTGTGTATTTTTTATAGTCTTGCTTTGTAAAAGATTACGTTTTTATCAAGGTATCGTATGCCCTTAAGGCTAGTCATCTTAGTATTAAATTATAAACTTACATAGTTTGTACTATTTCTGATGTGCTCTGACAAACCTGCTCCATGTTGCATCTGTGACAAAACTCTTGCGGAGGTGGTTTTTAGTAACCGCCACGGTATGACACATGCCTATAGCACTGGATGTAAGCAGTGGCAGGAAAATGCCATATGTAATGTTATCAGTCAGTACTGTAGCAGGTTGCAATGGAACAATGAGAGCCTCATACATTTTTCTCTTTTATTTTATGGATTATAAATCAATTAAGTTGAATATTTCTTCTGAAACAAAAGTTTTGGCAAGTGTAACACTGAACACAGGAGTTCATAAGTCAAAAGGTACTATTGAAGTTGTGGATGTCCCATCCCTGGAAGTGTCCAAGGCCAGGCTGGATGGTGCTTCGAGCAACCTGTTCTAGTGGGAGGTATCTCCACCCAGGACAGGGGTTTTGGAACTTGATCTTCAAGGTTCCTTCCAACCCAAACTATTCTATGAATCTATGACTCTACTGCTTCCAAGAAAATAATATGACAAACAATGGGAGTCAATTGCTTTCATTATTTTAAGACGCCCTCCCAGATGGACATCAATGATGTCAGTAACTGTAGGTAAAAAATACAATATACAACAATTTCTCATACTTAAAATAGGTACACACTGACAGACTTCCATAGCTTTTGACTAGGCGTAAAAGCGTGGGCTTGTTAGTCTTGACAACTATCCATTAAGGGATAAAAGAAAGCAGAGAAACTTATAACTGCTGAAACTAATGGATATAATATCACTTTGGTCAGTCTCAACTGATGTTAGAAGCTTTGTAAGTATCCCTTTGGTCTGCACAGAAGTCAGTAACACCGTATATCGTGTAGAAACTCCAAAATGCCTTGCAGTTTAACACAGACGGACATTGCCGGCTGCTCTGCCAACTGCCATGAATGTGATTCCTCTTCACTGCATACTTTCAAACAATACAAGGGTCTGATTGAACTCAAGGTTGTAGGGCTTAATATAAAGCAACGTTATACAGATTTAACAAAGTATTATGTTCAGTTATGATTACGTGCATGAGATTACTGGGAGACAAATGGACAGGATGGCTAAAATCCAGTAAAGTATTACTAAAGGCCTATATATGATATTTGTCACACTCTATGAGCGAACATTGTATGAACTTCAGAACAGTCCAAATGTGCCATTAGAGAAACTCATAATAAGGACTGATAACTGAACATCAGTGTATGCTTAATGGAAGGATAATTCAATAACAAACTAAAAAGCTCACAACATACGTCAGGTAAGCTACAGAAAAATGCATTAGGTGCATGATGTTTAAAAAAGCAGTTAAACGTAAGAGGCTAAAGCTTGACATTTTTTGGTTGGTGCTGCTTAACAGATAGGTACGACTGAATCTGATTATTAATGCACAGGGTCACACCTGCTATTGGCCATGTCACACTAAGGAAGAAACCCAGGTGCTCACGCTGATCTTTTTGTAAACTTACACAAATCTGATTCCCAAAGGATTTAGATTAGCTAAGTCAATGGCAAAACTGTGGGCAGTGCTGAGCTGCTACAACACTGTCACTAGTTAGTGGAGCAGCACGGCAAACACTGGAGGGAGCAGACTGTGCTGTCCTGTGTGTTGTTAATCTATTTAGAAGATACCAAAAGTGAAGTCTTTATCTTCAGTCATTTGCCAAGAATGCGTGTCTTCACAATCCATATTCTTGTAGTCTTTGGACCAGATCCCCTTTGTACCACTAACATACATTCTTGTTTTACCTTTTTATCTACACAAAGGCATCCAGAATGAAAACAAGCGAGTTTGTCTGCACTTAAAATACCACTTTCTTTATTGTAGTGCTAGTAGGAAATCCAAGCAAAAGACTACAAAAGGCTCCCCATCCAAACCTAAATCTTGAAAGACTCAGTTTTTGGGTGTGAAGAAGTATTATCCAGCATTAAACTGTTTATTACAAGTCATTATTTTCCTATGTCAAACGTATTTGCCATAAGTGATGGCTCTACTATTTTTCATTGGCTTAATTTCAAATCACATGTCTGTTATTACAAAAGACCTTAATTGAGGCCCTGAGAGGCTGTGTCCTGTAACATAACCCCAAAGCTGCAAGGTACAGTCAAGAACACCCAACAGTTCATGTGCAGACTGGCTATACCAGTGTCATCCAATACCCAATGAGATGAGGTGGCAACTTTGATTGTTGGCTATCTGTTGTCTCTGTTGTCTTCTACGACAATGGTTCTTCTAGGATAGGTGTCAACATCCACAAATATGTAGCGGACCTCAAATCTTCCTTTCTCAGGATTCTGTAAGGAGAACAATTTAAGGCTCTGTATTTTGGGGTTTTTTTTGTTTGTTTGTTTGTTTGTTTTTTTCTTTTTTATACTTGGTAGTTTATTCAAGATTATTTTATTAATTCGAGATTAATCTTATCAGCTCTATCAAGTAATTATACGTACCTCTTTGACTTCCACATGGACTGTTCCCCGCTTCCCTGATTCAAAGCCCTCAATGTAGAACTTCAAACGCATATATTTCAGTCCATCCTTTACGTATTCAATGTGACTAAAACCAACAAAACAAAACAAAAACTCAACCCACACAGAAAGGATACATATTACATGCTAGTTGAGCTTCAAATTAAAACTTTTCCTTTAGGGAAGCTGCTTAACTTTTTTTGAGAAAATGTATTCCAACACAGTCCTTATACTACCATGGGTTCCTTCTCCACTGCTCTTCCCTAACTTTACTGTAAGCACATAAGGACCAGTGGAGTTAGAGCTGATTAGCAGTTAGGGATTAACAGATGAAGTGGCCAGTCCACCCTTCAAAACTCAAAAGCTCAAATATTAGATAAATAGAAAGGTCATGTCACTTTTGAGCTAACCACTTCCAGAAACTAATGGTAAAACTAGAGTTCTGGTGTCAGTTCCTGTTTCCTACTGAAACTACTGACTGCTGCATTCTACCAAGCTCTTATTTCCATCAATCACATCCAGATACACACTGTGATTTAAACTCCTAATACAGTTGGGAGTGACATGACGGGTTACAGAGAACAAAGATGGATGAAGAGCCTCACCGAAATAAATTCACATTCAAAGTGTTCGTACACAAAAAAATCTGTACATTTTTGAGACATTTAAGGTCATCCTTACATTGCAGACATAAACACCATAATTTTACAAAGTCCTCAGCTCAAAAAATTTGTTTAAATTACCACTTTCAAAATAATGGAAATGAAATGCTAGGAAAGCTGATAGTACCTTCACTTATCTATCTAGTTTGTTGTACAGACAGATGCTTAGAACATTTGTGCATATCCTTTTCATTTAGCAGCTCCACTTTAAACACTTTTTCACACACAGTCTGGTCAAAAGATAAACTTCCACCAGTACAAATCACCTTCCTCTGGAAAAAAAAATATAAAATCTCAATTTCATGATTCAATTTGTGTATCTGGGCTTATGTGGCTCATCCTATATACGAAATCTCCCTGAATAAATTCAAGCCAAAGAACCCAATAAAGACAAAGCCCTTACTGGGTTGTACTGCAAGGAGGATCTACATTTTGTAATAATTAGTTCTGCTCTTTCCCTCAAAAGAAGAATAAATAGACAAGCTCATGAAACATTTAGGTGAGAGATGTTGTGTTAAATACACAGTAGACGTGCTGCCTCAAGTACCAAGATGCAATATAAGAAATGGGTAGTCAATAGTCAGGACAACACGGTCACTGCACTAACTACAACCTGCACAGTCAGATACAGACTTTAAACTGAGCAAGATGGATTCTTGAAGGTCTGAAAGTTAATACGTCCTGCTCTTTCTGGCCTGAAAAGGACTACTGCTTTTAAAGAGGAAAATCTCCCAAAAACCAGTTTTACAGAGAAAACTTCACCGTACTTGAGGGTTTGAGACTGTACACTTCAGCAGTCCGATCCCTGCTCCACAGATGCATGCCTCTTCAGACGCATCCTATTTTGGCAGAGACCAGCTCTGTGTTTTTGTGCTGACCAATTGCCTGTTTTGAGGCACTCAGAATTGTGTTTTATATTGCATGTGCACTATATTTAGTGGTACGTACCACACAAGAGGTACTAGAAAACACTGCTTTCATTTTCACTCAGAAGTGACAGGGTATGCCACATACAGCTCATTAATCTAGATCTAACTTGCTATGATGTGACCCAAAATGTTTCTGCTGTGCAAAAACTAGTGTCTGTATAGGGCAAATACCAAAGGGTACCTGACAAACTGTCGTCTTCCTCTTCTTGTTGCCTCCCCATAACCTTTAATAGATTCACCAAAAACAGCAATTACCTAGAAGAGAGAAGAGGCTTTAGTTGTCAGAAGGTACCACATTCAAACAGATATTCCAGTATCAGCTCGCGCTCCTGCTGTGAACGTGTTTTCTTTCAACTAAATGCTCCTTCTAAGTCTGATGTGTCAAGAACAGAAGTTTATGAAAGAAAACAGGGTAAGGAAAATTCCTCAGTATTTCAGTGCTTTTCTTTACAGTCACATATTCAATTCTAAAATAAATCCTACTAGTGTCTTCCATTTGTACCATCCTCTGAGATTATGACATTTTAATCTCTCTTCTGTGTATTTTATACATTTTGTGTAAAAAGAGAGACAAGTGTTAAGCTCTCACTCATATCTCCTTCAAAAGAATGTTTCAGTTTAAAATGCAAATGCGCTCCCCTTCACATTATCTAAAAAACACTACTGCTTAAGAAATAATTCAATATTTTTTTTTTTTTTTCAGATCTGTAATGCCAGACCAAATTAACCTAGTTTTAAACTGTGTAAGTACTGGAGAGAAGTTTTAATTCTACAGACTTGCTCTAAAGCAGCGTTAATTTTTATCCCTGTGACAATTTGTCACTTCATTTCTAGGTTATCCTCAGTGGCATCTGTGGCAAACTTATTTGAAAGTTATTTCATGCTTTCCTCGTTTTGCTGGAGATAGTCACTTTTAGGATGTAGTTTTATATTTACTGTTGTTTACATCTAGTTATCTTATGCGACTGTGTGATCACATGACTGCTCTCTTTCTCTTTTCCTGCTAGCCACGGGAATGCTCATCATGTTTCAAATGAAGAGTTTAAACTCCTGCATACATACGTGGTGCTTTGCAAAATGACAGAACGCTACTGAAGTGTCACAACAGAATAACTGTGCCAAGGAAAGGCAGCCAGGCTAGATTTACAGAACTTAAGTGGGACCAGTTACCTCCGTGAACTGCAGAACTCCTTAAGTATTATGCTTAGTAGGCACTCAGGTATGTTTGAAAGACTTTCTGTATGGAGACTCAAGCATATGCTCTGAAGGGGCAGATCCTGTATTTGCATCAGTTGTTGTTCTGTGGTAGACTCACTTGGTGTTTTATCAAGCTAATTTTTTCAGGTTCAGTGCTTCAATTAACTTGTCCCAATACAGACTCCAAATTGGAGCTGACCCACCTCTGTCCAGCTAAAAGTATCAGCAGATCTGCTGGTGTTTGCCTGCTAAACACCACATGGGTTTTCCTGTAGCTTTGCTTGTGAGATTCCTTGTGCAAACTTTTGACTCAAGCAAGAAGAGATAGTAACTACTGAGAAACATGAACTTGTGACTAAGGTTCAAAAACCAACCTCAGGATGAGATCTGCATTTCTCCAGGGCATCTCCATAGATCTTACTTGGACTAGAAGAAGAGAATAGCTCTTTAAAAATCACATAGAACAAACCACCTGTAACAGAAGCAACAGCAAGTGGAATGAAAACTAATCAAACCAGGCAGAATTAATGAAAAGCAACTTTTGATAAAGAACATAATTTTAAAAAATAACCTGTAACACCAATTCCAACAAGCACCACAATAAAGTAGGTAAAGTCTCTTCCAGCTTCTTTCACTGAAACAGAAAACAATGCAGGAGTTACAACCTTGAATAGTTAAGACTTGCAGAGCTTTCTTATATAAATGCTCTTGTCTTAATCTACAACTCAAATAACATTTTGGCAGAAGAAAAAAAAAATCCATTAATAGCTTCCATAATGCCTCATCTCTGAAAGAAAGACCATGGAATGTCCCTTATGTTGTGCAGGGCATATTTCTCTCTTAAGCCTTATTACCTTCTATTTTCCTACTTTCAAGACCCAGAGGAGCACTTATTATTACTTTTCATGTAGCATAAGAGCTAATTTCTTTAAGAAATTAAGGTATTTAGCACTGCAGTATTCAAGCTACCATAATAAACTCACAATCATTGCAATCCTTATTCAAAAAAAGCAAACATAAAACCAAAAAAACCCAGGAGTTTACAAATTGCGTACACGGAATATAACCGATTTTATGAATTCTCAATCAAGCAAACAATAAAAAGGAGGGATATTAGACCAAAATATGTAGTTGATTTTGTCAATTGCACTTTAGCTGATTAGGTTTGATCCAATGTACAAGCATTAGCACACACCCCCCAAAAAAGCCATGAGATACTCTCTTACAAAGTATTTTTGAGAACTTGCAAAGAGACCACCGACTTCTCCGAGTGATAAGGTATGCCTTTCGGTGAAGTACAAGTTACCAAAGAAACTTTAATAACCATTTTTCACGCAGCCTTCTAATCGGCTGAGGATGTTTCTCATAAACCTTTTCAAAGCACTCAGAATTTCAGAGGCTAGTGGCTTTTCATTAAAATCAGCAAGAGCAGCCGAAGTGACAGCCGGCCTATGAGGAGACCAACCCTGCACGTAGAGGTTTTCTTCGTAGAAGTAAATTTCTTTTAACAGCCCTGGGACAGGTTGCGTGGGGTAAGTTTTCCTTCTGAAAACAGCAAACAGGCTACATCTTACCCCGATGGGATACCAACACTACATCAACAACCTGTCTGAAAGAAGCCAAAGTAATTCCTGTTCTGCTTGTGCAATACACACACCTAAATGCATCAACTGCTGCAAACTGCACTGTGGGAAAACAGAAGCTGGGGGTTTTCGGGGTTTTTGAGAACTGTTTTGGGAGTTTTCGCTAGTGTTTGGGGTTGGTTTTTTTTTTTNCCGAAGCGCCCTCACAGAACCCCGGCGGGGGCAGCCGAGCTCCGGTCCGGGCAGCCTCCCTCCTGGGTCAGCGCTCCGGGTCAGGGAGGCGCATTACCCTCTGCCCGCCATCACCCCAGCGGAACTCTCGGGGCGGAGGGACAGGCGCCGGAGCGGGGCGCCCTGGGAGCGGTAGTTCACGCCGGCTCCCCGCTCCGCCCGCNGAGCAGCCGAAGTGACAGCCGGCCTATGAGGAGACCAACCCTGCACGTAGAGGTTTTCTTCGTAGAAGTAAATTTCTTTTAACAGCCCTGGGACAGGTTGCGTGGGGTAAGTTTTCCTTCTGAAAACAGCAAACAGGCTACATCTTACCCCGATGGGATACCAACACTACATCAACAACCTGTCTGAAAGAAGCCAAAGTAATTCCTGTTCTGCTTGTGCAATACACACACCTAAATGCATCAACTGCTGCAAACTGCACTGTGGGAAAACAGAAGCTGGGGGTTTTCGGGGTTTTTGAGAACTGTTTTGGGAGTTTTCGCTAGTTTTTGGGGTTGTTTTTTTTTTTTTAAATACAGAGTTTCAGGTTCCGAAGCCTCAGCCGCAGCAGCAGAGCTCTCCGTGCGGGCCGCCTTACCTTTCTGCGCGGCCGACAGCACCGTTTCTCCTTTTCGCTCCCTCTGCACCGACACGTCTTTGCTGTCACCGCCGGCTCTCTCGGCCCTCAGCCCCCCGGCCTGCGTCCCCAGGCCCTGCCGCAGCGGCGGGCCGGGCTGGGGCCGCCACCTGAGGCACA